>JAJQKJ010002214.1:0-98095 GCA_029574335.1 Rana kukunoris | reverse complement strand
AAGAAAAACATTTTAGGGAAAGACAAGGTTCCAAAGTTCAAAAGTTTGAGATTCCCGGGGTGTATCATGGTGCCTCTCAGACCTCAAAGGCAAATGGAGTAGCAATTCTGATGGCTAAAAAGATAATATGGAAGGAATCTAAAGTAATAACTGACGAGGAAGGACGCTTTTCCTTGTGAAAGGGATGCTGAATGAACAAAAAATTACCCTAGTGAACATATACCTACCAAATGAGAACCCAGTATTTGCGTTAGAGAAATACCTGGATCTAATAAATCAAAATAAGGAGGGGGCCCTAATCTTGGGAGGAGACCTAAATATGGTCTTGGAACCCAGCCTGGATACTTCTAAGGGATCCTACCATATATCAAATATAAAATTGCGTAAAGCGAGGATAATGCTGCAAAAACTACAGTTAATAGATAGCTGGAGGATCCTACATGCCCATGAGAGAGATTATAGCTTCTACTCAGCCAAACATAAAACATACACAAGAATCGACTATATATTTGTAGATCAAAGCATAGTGGGGAATCTGAGAGAAGCTTCAATGGGATCATTTACAATATCAGACCATGCCCCAGTAAACTGCTCCTTGGAATGGGGGGAAACAGGTCCAAGGGGTATGGAATTTGGAAGATTAATGAAACATTATTGAAAGATCCTGTATATGAGAGCAGGATAGAGCGAGAAATAGAATCCTTTTTTTTAACAAATGACTCAGACGGTACAGCTCCGCTGTCCAAGGGGGAGACACACAAATGCTATATAAGGGGAATTCTTATCTCCCTAGGAAACACATCGAAAACGTGCTTTAGATGCGAAGCTAAACACCCTGCTTGGCGAGATTCGTATATTAGAGAACGAACATAAACAAATACAAAGGTTACATATCGAAGAGAGACTAATGGGCCTACGAGAAAAGCTGAATCTATTACTAATGGATAAGGCCAAGGCCAAATTAAGTCGCTGCAGGAGGACGTACTACGAATACGGAAACAAGCCAAGCAGGATGCTAGCAAACGCATTGAGAGAGTCAAGAGCTAAGAACCATATTGAAAAAAATAAAACACAAGGAGATATTGTAGTCAGTTCCTCACAATTAATAGCGAAGGCCTTTAGAGAGTATTATAGTAAATTGTATCAATTGGAACAACAACCTAACAAGGCAGGAAGTCAGAGTAGAGAAGAACGAATAAAGGCATACATATTGGCATCAGGGATGCCTAAAATACGGAGGAAAAAATCGGGACCATAGAGGGCCCGATAACAGCAGAGGAATTAGCAGTGGCAATTAAGGAAATGAAGCCAGGTAAATCTCCAGGGCCAGATGGCTACACCTTGCTGTATTATAAAACGTTTTACGAAAAGTTGTCACCTCAATTTCTGAAGGCATTTAACTCATTAAAAGAAGGACAACAGATGTTAAGAGACACACTAATGGCTCACATAACCGTAATTCCCAAAGAAGGGAAAGACCCTGCGCAATGTAGCAGTTACCGACCGATCTCTCTGTTGAATGTAGATCTGAAGATCTTTTCGAAAATCCTGGCTAATAGACTGGCAACTTATATCCCCCACCTAATACATCCTGATCAGGTAGGGTTTACACCGGGAAGAGAGGGGAGGGAAAACACACAAAGAGTACTAAGCACTATCTACCTATCACAAGTTTTAAAAAGCCATCAGTACTAGTAGCAACCGATGCAGAAAAAGCTTTTGATAGGGTGGATTGGGGATTCCTGAAAGCTGTTCTACAACATATAGGCCTGGGAGAGGGGATGCGGAACTGGATAGCAGGCCTATATTCGTGTCCGATGGCTAGAGTGAAGATAAACGAAATAATGTCGGACCCCTTCCCAATAAGAAATGGGACAAGACAGGGATGTCCACTTTCGCCGTTCATCTTTATCCTGGCCCTCGAACCCTTCTTGAGAACAATACGGGCAAACAAAGACATTAGAGGTCTCAGAGTGGGGGAGATGAATACAAGATCGCGGCATTCGCAGATGACCTACTGTTCTCGCTAACAAGTCCAGGCTTATCTTTACCAGTTCTACTAAAAGAGATAAGGGAATATGGAGATTTGTCCAACTTTAAGGTAAACTATAACAAATCGGAGGCAATGGGTGTGGAGGTTAATGAACAAACACAGCAGTTATTGTCAACACAGTTTCCCTTTAGTTGGACAGATTCCCATATAGTATATTCGGGAACTAGAATGCCAAAAAATCTAAACAGGATTTTCGAACTGAACTTTACCCCATTAACAAGAGCGATCAAAACTGACTTACAGAGATGGGATAAGAGATTTTTACTTGGTTTGGGAGAATAAATATTATTAAAATGAACGTAATGCCAAGATTGCTTTATCTGATTCAGACCCTACCAGTAAGGATCCCTCTCGGGTTCCTAAGAGACCTGAGATCTAGATTTATTAAATTTATTTGGGCAGGAAAACCGCCAGAATAAGGAGGGAGGTCCTGACTCTACAAAAGAGAGGGGGGGAGTGGGATTCCCAGACCCAATGAGCTACTATGATGCCTGCCATATGGCAAGAGTGGTAGAGTGGTGTATCCATCAGAAAGATAAACCATGGATCCATATAGAACAGAAAATAACGAAAATCCCGCTAGAGGGAATGGCGTGGATTACAGAGTCAGACATCCACAAGAGGTGAAGAAACACCCCACAGTAGGTGCTACGACAAGAGCCATAAAAAGGATTTTTGAGAAAACAAAAATCTCTAAATACCCAAGCCCACTGATACCGGTACTCGGGAACCCGAGATTTGAACTAGGCTTGACAGACACCCATTTTAATAATTTAAGACGGGGAGGACTGAGTAGACTTATACATTTTACGAGCAATGGTCAGGGTGGAGACGTGGTGGAGAGGGAGGAGAGACTGGGGAGGACGCTAGATATAATGAGACAAATGCAATTGAAAGCAGCGATACAGGCAATTAGACCACGGGGGAGATAACTCGTGAATTAACGGTTTTTGAAAAAGTCTGTAATAAAGGCGAACCAGTGAGGCACAGTCTATCGTACATGTATAGCCTCTTAGTAGAATCGGAAGCCCGCAAGACTTATTATTTATTCAGGCATGGGAAAGAGACTTGGGATCAGATTCTCGGAGACCCAGAAAGAAAAAATGTTTAGGTTTACTCATAAGGCCTCACTGGCAACAAGATACCAAGAGGGGGGATATAAAATTCTAACTAGATGGTACAGGACCCCGGAGGTATTAAAACGGATGTTCCCCCAGGTGTCAGATCGGTGTTGGAGATGCGGGGAAGCAAGAGGCACCATGATACACCTATTCTGGGAATGCCCGAAACTAAAGGAATACTGGGAAATGGTAGTCGAAACAGTAAATGTGATTACTAAGGAGAATCTGAGAGATAACCCAGCTGCACTGCTACTAAATGATTTCCCAATGTCAACGGCAAAATACAAAAACTCATTGCTTAGGCATCTGCTTACAGCAGCAAAAGCTTGTATTCCATCTCTGTGGAAAAGTACGACATCTCCGACGCGACAACATTGGCTCGGTAGAGTAACAGAAATCCAGTCGATGGAATACCTGACAATGGGAATGAGAGAACAGGAGGAGAAGTATAGACAAGTGTGGGAGCCTTACATTCACTATAGGGAGCAGCCCCTGAGTGCGGGGGGAGGGGGGGAGAGAGAGAGAGAGAGATGGAGAGACATATTTAGGTGTTTTTTTTTTTTTTTTTTTCTCGCCTTGTTGCCGGAGGCGACAAGGGGTATCAACCAGGGAGCGGACCTGGTGGGGGAGGGGGTAACTGTAATTAGAACTTTTGTTGAGTATACAGTAAATTAATAACAAGATGTAATGATGAAAGAAAATGCTATCTGTATATCTCAAAGCTGGACTTAGTGCCTTGTTTGTGTATGAAATATGGAAAAAAATTATAAAATAAAGAATTTATAAAAAAAAAAAAAAAGTGTTTGTCATAATGTCGCAGTCACAAAAAAATAAAAAATAAAAAAAAAAGATTGCTGATTGACGTCATTACTAATTAAAATGCTATAAAACTATCCCCTATTTTGTAGATGCTACAATTTTTACCTCAGCAAATGTACTTGTGGTCCTCAATAGAACATGTGAGCGGCGACCACCACACAAAGCATGGACACTTCCTCTAGCTTACTAAATGTAAGCCCATACCTTAGTATAGACAAGGAGCTGGAATCTACAGACCCCTGGCACTGCACCCACCATCTACTGATGCCAGTTGCAATGCTTTGCAGGCTCATTTTCAAAAAAAATTGTAAAAATAAAATCACATTTATTTTCTAGCAAAAAATACATATATATTTTTTATTTATTTAAAAAATGTGAACTTAGCCTTTAGATTTGTGTATTGTATCCTGTTTTTTTTTTTTAACAGTTAATTATCTCCCAAGTAAATCTAACTTTAGTCAATGTGAAACCACAAAGGCTTTGCCAACGCTGCGGAAAACAAAACAAAGACTGGAAGGACAAGCCAAAGTGCAGCAGCCTGTGAATCCTGCCGAGACGCCTTACCATTAAAGCAAAGTTCCCTCAACACCGACAGCTTGATGTGCGGCTCACTGAGAAGGCTCTGGAACTCTGCGATTCTGCAAACAGACAAAGACGTCATGCGATTAGTACACATTACAGTGCATTGCCTCAGATCACGTGCGCTCCATTTATTCTGCAATCAGGGCGTTTCCCTTAAAATACATGGACAGATATTGTTATGTATCATATGAGTGCCAACAAGCATGAAACAGCTTACCGTATATACTCAAGTATAAGCCGAGTTTTTGCAGCACATTGTTTTTGTGCTGAAAGTGCCCCCCCTCGGCTTATACTCGAGTCACCTTTTTGTGTATGATCTCCCGGACCTTGGGGACCGGGTACCGGCCAGCCGTAGGCCCCCCTGGCGCACATATAACCCCACTCTTCCTTTAAAAGTGTACAAAGTTTGTTGTCTGGGGGACCTACAGCCGGGGAGCACCAATTTTTCAAGTCTGGGCACCCCTTCTAAATACTCCCATGTTAAAGGGGTTGTAAAGGAAAACATTTTTTTTCATAATAAGCATCCTTTACCTGCAGGCATTCCTCTTTTCACTTCCTCATTGTTCGTTTTTGCTCAGAAGTTGCTCTATTTCTTCTCTGTTCACTTCCGGCTTGTCTGATTTTACTCATCACCGTGAAGGGAGGCTTTACTGTGGTGGTCAGTGACGTGCTCGCCCCCTCCTGGGAACTACATTTGTGCGGCAGGACGCTCTCTACGTGTTAGAGACTTCAGGGAGGTGTGATTTACTGGGCCTGCAGCAATGCATACTGGGAAATGTAGTTCTTATATGAACGAGCGCCGCAAACCAGGAAGTGAATGAGAGAACAGAAACTAGAACACCGGAGGTGATATAGATAAAGGAATTTAATAGGTATTTACTCTTTTTTTTTTTTACAGAATCATTACACTATTCTGTCTGTCTACCTTGCAGACATTAATTTTAGGCAAAACAATTTTTTCCTTTACAACTCCTTCAAGCGGAGTTCCACCCTTAAAACCACTTGGTTTCATCCCACCCAGCATACTGGCGTCAGCGCCAGTATGCTGTTTTTTTTTAATGCATGTACTTACTTTATAATAAATCATTTAATTCCGTGCGCACCATGGTATGTCGCCGCTGTAAGGCTCACGCCTTCCGGAAACAGCCGATTAGCGTTCGGCTCTTCTCGGCGCCTGCGCACAGACCCAGCAGCTGACTGCGCAGGCGCCGTAAATAGCCGGTCCTAGTTCGGCTTTTTTCGGAGGGCGTGACGCAGCTATATACGGCCCCTGCGCAGTCAGCTCCTGGGTCTGTGCGCAGGCGCCGAGAAGAGGCGAGCGCTAATTGGCTGTTTCCGGAAGGCGTGGCGCCTTATAGCGGCGACATACCGCGGTGCGCGCGGAATTAAATGATTTATTTAATGATTAAGTAAGTACATGCATTAAAAAAAAAAAAACAGCATACTGGCGCTGATGCCAGTATGCTGGATGGGATGAAACAAAGTGGTTTTAAGGGTGGAACTCCGCTTTAAAATGTAAGTCTAGTCACGGGCACAATGAGGCACGGGCACAGTAAGGCACAGTGGAGCACACTGAGGAATGCAGATGGACACCCTAGGCTTATACTCAAGTCGATAAGTTTTCCCATTTTTTGTGGTAAAATTAGGTGCCTCAGCTTATATCCGGGTCGGCTTATACTCAAGTATATACAGTAATTATTATTATTATTATGTTATACGGCTTTTATAAAGCGCCAACAGTTTGCGCATCGCTTAACAAAACAAAGGCAGACATTACAGTTACATTACAATTTGGTACAAGAGGAATCAGAGCCTGCTCATTAGAGCTTACAATCTAAAAAAAGCTTAAAGGGGTTGTAAAGGTTTGTTTTTTTATTTTCTAAATAGGTTCCTTTAAGCTAGTGCATTGTTGGTTCACATACCTTTTCCTTCCATTTCCCTTCTAAATGTTTTTTTTCTCTCTGTTTTCTTGGTCTGAATTTCTCACTTCCTGATCCTCCTCAGTAAGCTGTTCTGGCTGACAAACCACCACTCGGATGATGGTGGAAAGCTTACTGAGGAGAAACAAGAAGTGAGAAAATCAGACAAAGAAAAAAAAACATTTAGAAGGGAAATGGAAGGAAAAGGTAAGTGAATCAACAATGCACTAGCTTAAAGAAACCTATTTAGAAAATAAAATACAAACCTTTGCAACCCCTAGTGCCATGTATCTGGGCGTCATTGTGCTGCAAATCCACAGGACGCGCCGCTAAAAGTATAGCTAAACGCACATTTTTTTTTGGACAGTGAAGAGGGAATAGAACATCTGTCAGGTTCTATCTCTATCTTTGCCCCTGTTAGGGAGACTCTCCTCTCTATTTGTCCTTTTTACCACTCAAAGTAAAAGAAAATCCCAAATTTTGGGCTATCCTCAGAACAGTAATAGAGGGGAAATCTTCCAATAGGGACACTAGTTCTGGAGACAACTCGGGATTTCCTTATTTTGGGGAGGAGGATTTCCTCTCGCTTCCTGTTTTGGTTATGTGCAGGGAGAATAAAAAAAATCAAAATAAAATCAATGATTTAAAAAATCAATAAAAAATCAATGATTAAAAAAAAAAAAAAAAGATTTAACCACTTATGGACCGAGCCTGTTTTTCAGACTTTGTGTTTACATGTTAAAAAAAATAAAATAAAAAATTGTCTAGAAATTTACTTAGAACCGCACTTTTCTTTTTAGAAAAAATTCAATTTTTTTTAATTAAAAAGTAAGACAACAGTAAAGTTAGGCCAATTTTTTTTATATTGTGAAAGATAATGTTACCAGTACATTTTTACCCAACATGTCACGCTTCAAAATGTGCCCGCTCGTGGAATGGCGTCAAACTTTTTCCCTTAAAAATCTCCATAGGCGGCGTTAAAAAAAAAAAAATCTACAGGTTGCATGTTTTGAGTTACAGAGGAGGTCTGGGGCGATCGCGGCGATACCTCACATGTGTGGTTTGTACACCGTTTTCATATGCAGGCGCTACTCACGTATGCATACGCTTCTGTGCGCAAGCTCAACGGGGCGTTTTAAAAAAAAAATATTATTTATTTTACTAGATTTTATTTATTTTTTACACAGTTTTTTTTTTTTTTAATTGGGTCACTTTTTAGCTTGCACATGATTTGATGAGAAAATCAACAGAGCTTCCCCTCAGATCTACAGCAACTGCTCTTCCAAGTATTTACAGGCTGCTGATGTCGGCTACACAATGCATCTGTCACTCGCATAAACGCACACACTGTGTACAGGCCTCTTGTGAATGAGCCGTATAAAAACGCACACTGCGATAACAACTAGACACACTCCACTTTCCCTTTCAACTGTAAAGTATTGTTTATGGTGTCTTTAAAAGTAATTTATGATCCACTTTATTTTTACTACACGCCCCAAGGGCGAATCATATCACTTGGAGAGGATCTGCGACAGATCATGTGACTTTACAGAGCAGTGTAAACTCGCATTGACGAAACCACAAAGGTTGTGAGTTTTCTGGCTGCAGAATTTGAGTGTAAACTTTAACCCCTTCCATACCGGGCCTATTCTGACACTCCTCTCCTACGTGTAAAAAAAACACCCTGGCGGTCGTTGCAACTTTTTATGTCATATGGTATTTGCACAAAAAAAATTCAAACGTGTTTAAAAATTTAAATTTGTGTTTAAAAAAAAACAGTTTCATGAATTAAAAATGAACAAAAAAAGTAAAGTTAGCCCAATTTTTTGGGGATAATGTGAAAGATGATGTTACGCCGAGTAAACAGATACCTAGATATATGGAAAGGCTCCTGCGGTACCAAGGGTTGGGGTGAAGTGGAGCTGGGAGGTGGACTGGGGATACTGCAGCAGACCCCTAACACTCTGTCCTGGGCAGAGAGAAATTGGCATATAAAAAGGGAGGGGGTGATGTCTGCGCTGAAACAGATACCTAACATGTGACGATTTAAAATTGCGCACTTGTGGAATAGTGTCAAACTTTGGTACTTAAAAATCTCCATAGGTGACACTTTAAAATATTTTAAAGGTTACATGTTTACAGTTACATAGGAGGTCTAGCGCTAGAATTATTTCTCTCGCTCCAAGGCACGCAGCGATACCTCATGTGTGGTTTAAATGGCGTTTACATGCGAGGGCGTTACTTGCGTGTACATTTGCATTCGGGGGCGCTTTTAAAGATTTTTTTTATTGTTTTATTGTCATTTTTTTTATTTAACCCCTGAATCCAAAGCCACAGGTGCTGGCAATGCATATGAAAATGCAAAGTTAAGAAGGAAGGTTTGGACTGGGGTTGTCCCGATATCGATACTAGTATCGGGACCGATACCGAGCATTTGCGCGAGTACTTGTACTCACTCGCACAAATGCTCCTGATGCCTTTGAAGATACCTGGCTGGGATGGGAGAGAGGAAGTCAGTGGGCGGAGTCAGCGAGCAGGGGCGGAGAGCAGAGCGGTGAGCGAGTCCTCGGGCGGGTAAGCTTGTAGGGGGCAGCCGCATTGGCGACCGGAGCCATCACATTCGGTAACAGAAGTGACGCTCTGTGTTGCCGTTTCAGTCAGTGCTTTGAAAATCCTGACGCCCATCTTGGTACACCCTGTACTCAGCCACAGTATGCTAGCAGCGGACATCTTGTTACACCCAGCACATGTAGCTCGGGCTGAGTGTAACAAGATATCCGCTGCTGCTTTATTGAGGCCGAGTGCAGGGTGTACCAAGATGGGCATCGCAGAGGCTGCATATAAAAATATATCCTCTTGTGCCCATAAGTGCCATCCAGCCAGTGCCCATCCAGTGTGTGCCACCTATCAGTGCCCAGCCATCAGTGTGTGCCACCTATCAGTGCTCATCACTCAGTGCCAGCCAGTGCGTGCCCCCTATCAGTGCCCAGCCATCAGTGTGTGCCACCTATCAGTGCTCACTCAGTGCGTGCCACCTATCAGTGCTCACTCAGTGCCAGTCAGTGCCAGCCATCAGTGCCAGCCACCCATCAGTGCCCTGCCAGTGTGTGCCACCTATCAGTGCTCACTCAGTGTCAGCCAGTCAGTGCCACCTATCAGTGCCAGCCATCAGTGCGTGACACCTATCAGTGCCCAGCCATCAGTGTGCCACCTATCAGTGCCCAGTGTGTGCTACCTATCAGTGCCAGCCAGTGCCACCTATTAGTGCCAGCCAAAAGTGTGTGCCACCTATCAATGCCCAGCCATCAGTGTGCTACCTATCAGTGTGGCACCTCTCAGTGCTCATCACTCAGTGCCACCTATCAGTAATGCTTAATTAGTGCCACCTATCACTGCTACATATCAGTGCCACCTAATCCTATCAGTGCCTCCTATTAGTGTTCATCACTCAGTGCCATCTATCAGTAATGCTTAATCAGTGCCAAAAAAGTATTGATAATTGGTATCGGCGAGTACTTGAAAAAAAGTATTGGTACTTGTACTCGGTCTTAAAATAGTGGAATCGGGACAACTCTAGCTTGGACAGCTGCACTCCAAAATAGTGTTCCTTTTATTGTAAAATCAAATCACAAAAACTGCATGCCACAGCAAAAAACAGATGCTAGCTGCCGCGTTTCACACTGTAACTCAGTGCTTAATCATAGCTAAAATTAGGCACAAAGTTACAGTGTGAAACGCGTCTGGTTTTTGCTGTGGCATGCAGTTTTTGTGATTTGATTTTACAATAAAAGGAACATTTTTTTTGGAGTGCGGCTGTCCAAACCTTCCTTCTTATCCGTGTTGACGTCAGATGCCAGCTGATCGTGGTTCAGCCGGTAGCGACGCAATTGGAGATTTTTGATGAGCCGGCTATTTTGACAGAACATTGGATGTCATCGGCAGGCTCAACAAAAACCATCTGACATTCTGCCCGTGTGTAAGGCACTCGGTCTGACAGATGCGGGACATTTGTGCGGCTTGTCAGATGAGCATACTGGAAAACCAGTAGACGACCATTTCCTGGTCAGCGCTCTCAGCCAATGGCAGAGGGCGCCAACCAGGGTGTTCTGGCTGGGGCATGGTCCCTGTCAGGACACAACAACTTAGCCGGGGAGATCGCTGTACCAACATTGCATTAATGATGCTTCTTCTGACTGAAGCTATCAGAAAACTAGTCGCGTGTACCCGGCGTTACAGCGCCTGTGTACACTGACATCAATGGGACCAACTGCACAGGGATGTATGAAATAAAGAAGTGCGTGGTAATAATGTACGACTTCAATTCACACATTTTCAAGGTACATTGGCGTGCCAATAAAAAGGAAGCAAATTGCGCATTCCCCACAGCGTTCAGATGTGAATGGAGCCTAAATGAATGGCGCAACATGGCACAGCAAAGTACGATCGCAGTAATGTGTAAAGTGTGATCCACTCACCCCAAAACCTCAACAAACAGACAACGCCACAGCCTGTGTGTGCGACAACCAGAAAGCGCTCTCTGCGTACGCAAAGGGGATTTTCTGGCTTTCCAAACTTGATTTATTTTTTTAGGGTTGTGAAAAATGACATCTGTGATCATCTCTGGATCAGCCATACAGGAGCATTGCGAGTAACAGGCACTCAGTGTGTATGGGGAGGAGGACAGATGATGGAGTGATGGTGACATGTCAGTGATAGGAATCCCTCCATCATACAGCCCCATCCCCGGAGATGACAATCCCATCCCCCACCACCGATCCCCCCTGCACCCCGGGATCTCTTACTTGCTCTTGTGCAGACTCGACATGTTGACTTCCGCCGCCTTCTTGGACGTTGGGGGAGGGAACACATCCCGACAGGAAGCAGAAACCCTGCCAGAGTCACATGTCAGCCGTCATCACCTCCTCCTTCTACACCGGGCCCGGGGATCACGTCCTAGTACAGGAGATCTACTCCTACATCGGGGATCACGTCCTAGTACAGGAGATCTACTCTTACATCGGGGATCACGTCCTAGTACAGGAGATCTACTCTTACATCGGGGATCACGTCCTAGTACAGGGGATCTACTCATAGGTGTGCACAGCCTATTGTATTAGGGTGTGCACTCCGAAGCTCAAACACATGGTACCGATCACTTAACTTCAGAAAGGGAAGGGGCCAGTAAATTACATATTTACCGTACCCTTCCCCCACTCATTCTAAAACATTACCCTGTGGGTTTCCGCAGCAGCAGCCGGTAAGGAGGAAAGGAAGGAAATCCGAATCAATGCAGGGAGGAGCCAGGGCAGTAGGGGGTATCGGTGCTGCACTGGGAGATTAGGGTGTGCCCAGGCACACCTGGCACACCCTGTGCGCATGCCTATGGATCTACTACACCGGGGATCACGTCCTAGTACAGGAGATCTACTCCTAGACCAGGGATCACATCCTAGTACAGGGGACGTACACCAGGGATCACATCCTAGTACAGGGGATCTACCCCTCCTACTTTGGGGATCACATTCTAGTACATGAGATCTATTCCTCCTACACCGGAGATCACATCCTTGTACAGGGGATCTGCTCCTCCTACACCAGGGATCACATCCTAGTACAGAAGATCTACTCCTCCTAGACTGGGGGTCACATCCTAGTACAGGGGATCTACTCCTACACCAGGGATCACCTCCTAGTACAGGAGATCTACTCCTATACCAGGGATCACATCCTAGTGCAGGAGATTTGACCCTCCTACACCAGGGATCACATCCTAGAACAATAGATCTACCCCTCCTACACTGGTGATCACATCTTAGTACAGGAAATCTACTCCTACACCGGGATCACATCCTAGTACAGGGGATCTACTCCTACATCAGGGATCACATCCCAGTACAGGGGGTCATCTCCCAGTAGTACAAGGGATCACATCCTCGTACAGGTGATCTACTCCTCCTAGACTGGGTTTCACATCCTAGTACAGGGGGTCTAACCCCTCCTCCTACATCGGGGATCACATCCCAACACAGGGGAACCACTACCAGTACAGGGATCACCTCCCAGCACAGGTGATCCACCACCAGAACAGGGGATCACATCCCATCATAGGTGGCTCATCCCCAGCACAGGGGAACCACTACCATTACAGGGGATCACCTCCCAGCACAGGGGATCACTACCAGTAAATGGGATCACCTCCCAGCACAGGGAATCACATCCCAGCACAGGGGGTCCACCACCAGCACAGGGGAGCCACTACCAGTAAAAGGGGATCACCTCTTCCGACACCAGTACAGGATCCAGGCTGCCTGGCATTTCTGATCTGAGTAGCGCTGTCCCCCAGTCTATATGTGTATTCTGTGTGATGTCCCTAATTTGAGAGGATGCTTCCTTTTTTTCCTCATTTTTTTAACCACTTGCTGTACAATTCTGACAGTTCTCACATACTGTACATGCTAAAATCTGCAATATTTATACATAAAAAAAAAAAAATTACTTTGTACCACCCAAATATGTATTCACTGAAAGCAAAGGTCCTAAATAATGTATTGTGTTAGGTGAGCAGTAAAGCTAGAAAACTATAATCTGTTGCATTATTTATTGTTGGGTTTTTCAGCTTTTTTTTTTTTTTTAGCATTTTAATCAGCTTTTTTTTATTTTCTTATTATTATTATTAAATTAGGGTTATGATTAGGATAATTTTTTGGCAGGGATAGGGTATAAATACTACTACTAATATTAAATTAATAAATAAAATAAATACACACATAAAAATAGTCATTAATAAATGAATACTATGTAAAAAATAAAGAACGCATTAAATAGTGATAAATAACTAAGCATCCTAACCCTAACACAAAATAAATTATGATGATTATTATTAATAATAAGAGTAATTTATTATTATTATAATTTTGTTCTGGTTTGGGTGTTTATTATTTTTAATTTTAAATCAAAGTCTGTTTTATTGAACATGAGAGACATCACATACAAGTGAATAGTCCAACAGTGGTACACGCATATGACAATATCTCTTAAAGGGGAGTTCCACCCACAATTTCACTTTTTAAATATATATACTTTTTATATATATATTCTAGTAAAGTTAGTCTGTAAACTAAGGTCCATTTTGTTAGGTTGTTACAGCATTTAGATTATAATCTAGAAATAGACCGTGGCCATCTTCTCAAAGAGAGATCATCCAAAGGGAACTGCGTGCGGAAGGCATGACGGAGCTGTATGTATCCAAGGTACATTTGGTTAAGAAGTGCAAACTCAGACTTCAAGCTATCAAAGGACTTCAGTTTCCCATCAGAAGTGATGTGGGACAAGTAGAAAATTCCCCTTGAGCTCCACCATCCAGTATCTGGAATCTGATTGAATTCAGGAAGGGATGTGTTATGCCACAGCGCTGTTTAGTCATGTAATAGTGGCAAGCGTAATTTTACAGAGGCTATGGACCACACTCTCCTATATTGATACAGAAGAGTCTTGCGATCGACTGATTTACCCTCATCCTGCATCCCTCCTGTAATCGCAACCAAGGGGTCCAAGGTCAGCCTAGAACAGGGGTCTCCAAACATTCTAAACAAAGGGCCGATTTATTGTCCTTCAGACTCTTGGAGGGCCGGACTTTGGCCAGCGGGGGTGAAAATGTTCCTGGCATCAGTGGGACTAAACATCTGGTATTAGGGGGAGGAATAGTGCCCCATCGTTGGTATCACAACGTTGGTATCACAGGGAGGAATATTGCCACATTAGTGGTGTTAGTGGGAGAAATGGTGCTCCACTGTTGGTGTCAGATGGCAGAATACTGTTTTGTATCAGTGGGAGGGATAGTGCCCCAAGGGCCGGTTAAAGGCAAGCAAAGGGCCACATCCGGCCCTCGGGCCGCAGTTTGGAGACCACTGGCTTAGACCACCCTGGACACAGGGAGCATAGGAATCTGTCTCTGTCCGTTTTAAAGGGGAGTTCCACCCACAATTTCACTTTTTAAATATAAATACACAAGCTTAATGTAATACACAAGCTTAAAGGGTAAAGACAAAACTATTTTCCTCTTAAATTAAAGTCTGACAGTAGCTGATAAAGTAAAAAGTAATGTTTTGCATTATAACTAGTTTGATACCTGTTGAAATCGAGCTGTTTTATTCACCTCCATCACTCCTGAATCGTTATTCTCACTGACTTCCTGGTTTGCGGTGCGCTTTCATTCTTGCTACATCACGGCCTAATGGGAACTACAGTTCCCATTAGGCTTAGCCTCCATGCCTGTAAGGGTTAAGAGAGCATCTTCACGCAGCGCTGTAGTCATAGGGAGGGGGTGAGCACATTCTGCTTTCCACCATGCAGGTGCTGGTGGAAAGCAAGAAGAGGAGAGACAGGAAATGGCATTTTCAAACCTGGATTATTGTATTTTGGACGTCAAAAGGAAAAACGAGGTAAGTGATGTTTAAATGCTCTAGCTTACAGCAATCAATTGATCTAATAAAAAACGAACCTTTAGTGTTCCTTTAATGTATTCTAGTAAAGTTAGTCTGTAAACTAAGGTCCGTTTTGTTAGGTTGTTACAGCATTTAGATTTATAATCTAGAAATAGACCGTGGCCATCTTAAGTGTGGGCATCATGAAGCCAAACTGTATGACTTCCTGGATTTCAGCTTTGCATATCTCGCACATGCTCAGTGCTGCACAAGCAATGTAATAGGTTTCAGTCAGGTTTGCAAGGACTACTGGGAAACATGATGCCTATCCCAGAAACCCTTGCAAATAGCCTTGTGACTTAATAGCCTAGGCTAATAAGGAGGAGAAAGTAATGAAGGACTACAAAATAAAGGTATTTACAAGCAACAAAATAAATAAAAATTGTCCATTCTGAACACTATGAGATTAGGGCATGCAGCACAGCCAAACATAAAAAAATGGATGGAACTCCACTTTAAGAACAAGATAAACAGGGGAATGCCAGAGCATATAAAGGATTTTTGGTAACAGGACCATTTTGGTGAGATTTACGCGGCCCATGACACCCAGAGGTAAAAAAATGTTTTATTATTAATAATAATAAAATAATATACTTAATTTTTTAAGGTTAGGAGTTAATTATTATTTATGTATTATTACATATAATTAATTCATTGTATTTATTTATGATGATCTTTAGTGTAATTATTTAGCATTTATTTATTCTTATACTTGTTTTCAATTGAATTTGAGCAGGAAATCACACCAAAAACATGCGAGAAAATGTGTATATGCATGCAAATCTTTGCAATTTGAGCTACAAAAAAAGCTCCAGAACTTTTTTGAGCTTCAGGCAACTTGATGTTGAGCTTCAGGCAACTTGAATTGATGTTTTCCTCCAGTGCTTTGAAGATGCAGGCTACAAAAGCTTGAGCTGTGAATGGGGTCTAAATGATACCCCAAACATAGTAAAAAAAAGAACACAAAGTTCTATGCCCAAAAAGTTTCAGGAACTTCAATGGTGTGTTTGTCATGCATAGGGCAGCCCATTCAAGGTAATTGGCTGCCCTATGCATGTTGCTTGAAAAACACAGAAAAGAAAGGAGCAAAGGCGTTCAGGGGATGCTGGATGTAAAAGGGGCTTTGCAGGTCTCCAGAGAAAAACCTCATTCCCATGACTATCAACTACATTTAGTGTTATAAATGCTGTATATTTTCTCAGTGATGTCATTCAGAAAACGACACTGCATCTTGACCACTAGATGGCGCTAAAGACTTGAAAATTATTCAATTTCAGAAAATACAGGGTAATTGCTTGTGACATTCGTCAAATGAATGTTTTAGAAATGGATCCCATAGGGCAGGAATAGGCAATTAGCGGACCTCCAGCTGGTAACCCCTAGCATAGGCCAGCTCCCCCGTCTAGTAAAAACTAGGGCCAAAGGCGAAGGGGAAGAGCCCCAGGCGGGGGAGGCACGGGTCAGTGCCACCTCACAATTTCGATCTAGTGGGCATGGGGCACGATGACCCCCACAGATCTGAGGCCTTAGACAGGCAGGGAAGGGGGAGGGGGATGGAGGGTAGGGCACATAGGGAAGGGGGTTTGAGGGAGGAGGGGGGGAATGGTGGGGGGGGTGGGAAGGAGGGGACAAGGGGAAGGTGGCTCTCAGGGACTCCTTAGGAAAATTCAGGATAGACAGCGCCAAATGGCGGAGGTAAAGTTTTTATCCTACAACGTAAAAGGGCTGCACTCTAGGGGAAAAAGAACACAGATCTTAGAGGAAATCAAACAATACAGGGCAGACGTGACCCTTATACAGGAAACACACCCGACCCTGAATTCAAATATAAAACTTTACTCTCCTACATACCCCATTTGGTATTATGGCGATGCGGTAACAAATCGTGCCAGAGGGGTAGCTATCGGCTTTGCCAGGGGGGTGGACTTCACCCTTATGGCAAGACTGACAGACCCAGAGGGTAGGTTCTTATTTCTAAAAGGGACAATTGGAAACAATGTTTTCACATTTGCCAATATCTATGCCCCCAATAGACACCCTATAAAGTATGTATGCATGATCCTGGATAAAATTAGTACATTTGCCAAGGGTCTTATAATACTGATGGGGGATTTAAATTTTGTTCTGGATCCCAAAGAGGACAGCACCTGCCCGAGGAGAGATATTAATAATATGAATCTACAACGAATCACACGAAAAATGGTGGACTGTCAGGTGGTCGATGCCTGGAGGGCTCTCCATCCTGGGGAGCGGGATTACACGTTCTTCTCGTCCCCCCCACGGAACGTACTCTAGGATCGACTACGCGTTGGTAGCCCATAGGTTGTTGGACTATATTACTGAAATATTCATAGGGATAATGACCATATCAGACCATGCTCCCATTACGATGAAAATTAAAACCACAACCACAGATTTCAAGCGTATGCCCTGGAGTCTAAATGACTATCTGATCCGAGACGATGATGGAGTTGAGAGGGTGGGGGCAGAACTAAAGCAATTCTTCGACATAAACGAAACAGATGAAATCTCCATGGCAACGTTATGGGATTCGCACAAGGCTTATATCAGAGGGATTTTAATTAGGGAAGGCTCACGCAGGAAAAAGGAGAGAAACAAACAGCGGGAAATCTTGATCAGAGAGATAGCAGATCTAGAGAAAATGCACAAAGAAAGGAGCCAAAAAAACACATATCTCAACCTAATAATAAAGAGAAATGAACTAAAAGATATAATGGAATCAGATGCTAGGATTAAACTTAATAATATTGCCAGGGAGAGGTATATGTGGGGAAACAAACCCAATAAATACCTTGCTAAAATGGCAAAAAAGAAAACTACTAGGAACTATATTGAAAAAATCAAGCGACAAAATGGGGAATTAGTGTACGCAACTGCAGATATAGCTGATACTTTTAAAAAGTACTATAAAGAACTATACACGATAAAAAGACCTGTTGGGCAAGAAGAAGCTAGGGGGCAAAAATTAAGGGCCTTTCTAGACAGGGCGAAATTACCCACCTAGATAGACCTATCACAGAAATAGAAATTAAAAACGCCCTCAAAAACATGACAGTTGATAAGAGCCCGGGTCCAGACGGGTTTACGGTCCTGTTCTACAAGAGGTTCAGTGAAATTCTGATACCTAGATTATGTAAGTACTTCTTTTTAAAAGGGTAAATTTTATTGTACATATCAGCAACAATACACAAAGGAGTAGTACAGTACACATTAGTATACATTATAATCAGGCTACATTAGCAGTGAAGATCAACATGAAACAGTTACAGTACGTACAACCAATCGCATGAACATATTCTAATAACAAAAAAAATAAAATAAAAAAAACAGTCATAATGAAACATCCTCCAAATTGTTCAATTACATTCACCAAGGTTCAATACTTAAAAGCTAACCATCACCCAACCTATCAACCAGTAAAACCCATTCCTCTCATTTCGCTGTGCTCCCATCACACCTCCACTTCACCCGACACCTTCTCCAGCCACTCCGCCCACACCCTCTCAAATTTATTAGGACATCCTCTAGCTATATAGGTCAGTTTGTACAGCGGTAAAGCAGTATTCACTAACTTCAACCACCCCTGTAGGGTCGGGGGCGATGGGTTCCGCCATTTAAGAGCCAGGGCTTTTTTAGCATAACAGAACAGTATCCGAAGCAGTGTTTTCTGTGAATTGGGTATATCTTCCTCCTCCAGATCCCCCAGTAGGCATCTGGCTGGGGAGTATATATTTGGGAGGTCCAGCGTGTTTTCAAGAAATGTCAAGATCTCTCTCCAGAAGCCCTCGACTCGGGGACACTGCCATACCATATGGAAAAAGTTAGCTACAACAGCGTGGCAGCGAGGGCATTCTGCCGAGTCCCTTTTGCCCATTCTATGTAATCTCAAGGGGGTATAGTATATTCTGTGCAAGAAATTAAATTGAGTCAGTTTATCCCTAGCTGAAATTACCGATGGCACTAACGTGTCTAAAGCCTCCGACCAAGTCTCTTCTGATAGAGACGGTATGTCGGTCCGCCACTGCGTCGCTACCTTCTCCATTCTGGGGGAGGAGGACGACAATATCATGAAGTAATATCTAGATATCAGTTTTGAATGATCACCATCAGTGATTACTACTTCCATATTGGAAGGGGAGAGCGCCACCACCCCCCCACCATATTGGGCCGACACTGCATGTCGCAACTGGAGGTAGCGAAAGAAAAACGTATTGGGGACTCCAAACTCATTCTGGAAATCCAAAAAGGTCTTAAATATCCCATCCTTGAACAATTGGCGGGCATATCTGAGCCCATAAGCCGCCCAGCATGAACCCTCCGGGACCTTCACAATTTCTTGCAACTGGGGGTTGTGCCACAGTGGGGTGTTGGGGGAGTTTATTAGTCTGGACCCTCCCCCTCTGGCATTACATATATGGAATATCCTATAGGACAGCTTCAGCAGTCCTGCTCCCTTGTCAGGGTAAGGTCCATTCCTATACAGGACATTGAGCAGTCCTTCATAAGACCCCATCAGAGCTGCCTGCGTTGCTACCGATGCAATGTTCAAATTTGGAAAGCCCCACCAGTGTACATGTGTCAATTGGGCCGCCAGATAATAACACCACAGATTCGGTAACGCTAAACCTCCCATCTTGACTGGGAGATGGAGTGTGTCCAGGGACACCCTAGCAGGTCTAGGTCCCCAGAGAAATGCCGAAAGCAGTGTATTAATGCTCGCGAACCAACTCTTAGGGATATACACTGGTGCGTGCCACAGCAGGTACAAGAACCTGGGCAAATAAACCATTTTGAATATATTAATCCTACCAAGAAGTCCTAATGGTAGTTTCGCCCACGTCTGGAGGCTGTCCCGCAATCTAACCTTCATAGGAGTTAAGTTGTTGACCACATAGGTATTGATTGGTAATTGAACTTCAACCCCCAAGTATCGGAATTTAGAGACCACCTTCAGGGGGACCCCCGGGGGCAAACTCAGAGTATGGTTAGAATCAAAAGGGAAAATAATGGATTTATCCCAGTTTACTTTGAATCCCGAGAAGTTGCCAAATGTGGCAATTGTGTCCAAGGCCGAGGACAGTGAGCTCCCCGCCTCTTCCAAATACAGGAGCATGTCATCCGCGTATAGGGATGTTTTTTCCTCCAGCTCATTAACCATGCATCCCCTAATTGTGCCATCAGCCCTTAATAGGGCCGCTAGTGGCTCTATGGCCAGGGCAAACAAGAGGGGCGACAATGGGCACCCCTGTCGCGTGCCCCGCGCTATCCGAAAGGAATCTGTAATGGTATTATTGACTCTAATTCGTGCGCAAGGTTCAGCATACAGTATCTGAACCCACCGTATGAATCTGGGGCCGAACCCCAACCGCCCAAGGACCGCCAGAAGATAAGGCCATTCAATAGAGTCAAACGCTTTATGCGTATCGAGGGAGAGGACCACCCGGGTATCTGGGGTGGGCCCCTTAGATTGCAGGATAGTAAATAAACGCCGCAAATTTATAGCCGTCGATCTTTCGGGTATAAACCCTGTTTGGTCTGGATGAATAAGTGAAGAAATCACTTTGTTTAGGCGTTTGGCAAGCAATTTAGCCAAAATTTTGGCATCGACGTTAATCAGGGATATTGGTCTGTATGATTCGCATAGATCATGGTCCTTGTGCGGCTTGGGGATCAGGACTATCAGTGCTTCCCTTAAGGAGTCAGGGAGTCTCCCCCCCCTATAAGCGTCCATGTACATCTTGAGCAATTGGGGAGCCAAGCTTTCCTCATAGGTGGCATACCATTCAACCGGGAACCCATCCATACCCGGGGTCTTATTGGGAGTAAGGGACCTTATTGCCGATACCACCTCCTCCGTTGTAAGAGGGAGGTCTAACTCCTCCGCTCCCCCTCCTGGCATCTCCCGGAGGGGTATGGGGGCCAGGTATTCCCGAACCGTCTCCTCTCCGTAATTAACCTTTGAGGTATATAAATCAGAGTAAAACTCTACAAAGGCCTGGGCTATATCCGTTTGTGTTAGGCAGAGGTGCATTTGGGCATCATATATGCGAGGGATAGAGGTAGGTGCCTGTCGTGAGTGAGCTAAATAAGCCAACAACCTACTATTCTTATCACCAAATTCAAAAATACGCTGGGCTTGATATAGTAATTTTTTCTGTGTTTTTTCAACAAGTACCAGGTCCAGCTGTCGCACACTCTCTCTCCAGATCTTATGGGTGACAGGAGTAGGATCCCTGATGTAATCAACCTCAGCATCTGTGGCAGTCCGTTCCGACTCCCTGACCTTCCAGTCCCTATCTGATTGGACCTGCTTAACTTCCGCCCTGACCACCCCTCTAAGCGTGGCCTTGAATGCGTCCCAAGTGGTCCCTGTCGGTATCTCACCTCTGTTTTCCAGCCAGTAGTTACTAATAGACCTGGCAGTGGACCGCTCAAAACATTCCTCCTTTAGCCACAGTGGGCTCAGCCTCCACAGAGTACATCCTCTGGGTTTCGCCAAATCGATGGAGACAAGCAGAGGGGAGTGATCTGAGATAGCCCTGGGTAAATATTGTACATTCACCACCCTCGGAAGAAGAGCGCTGGACACAAAACACATGTCCAGCCTAGATAACGTGTTAAACGTGGAGGAGTAACAGGAGTATGCCCTGGTGTCTGGATGTTTCCACCTCCAAGCTTCCACCAGATCATACTGTTGTACACAAGCCCCCAACGGGGACCCGCTAATGGGTGCCATACCAAACCGGTCCCTTTCTGGGGATAGCACTGCATTCAGATCCCCAGCCAGTATGACAGGTCCCTCCGCCACCTGAATAACGCCGTTTAATATCTCTTCCCACATCCCCACCGTGAATGGCGGCGGGATATATGCTGCCACAAAAGTGTATGGTAGGCTATTAATGACCAGTACCAGGATAATAAATCTGCCTAAGGGGTCCAACTTCACTGTTTTTGTTGTAAATAATAAGGACCTAGATATAAGAATTGACACCCCTCTGGCGTACGTGGAGTATGTAGAGTGAAATGCCCTACTAACAAAAGCTTTATGGAGCGCCAGGGTCCTAGAGCCTACCAGATGAGTCTCCTGGAGAAAAATGACATGGGGCTTGCGTTTCAGGATGTATTTAAAGACTAAGGCCCTCTTGATCTTAGAATTAAGCCCCCTTACATTCCAGGACAACAAATCCAGGGTCTGCATCGTGAGAGCTATAAGTCATGTGGGCACAGGTGTTAGAAGGGCCAGAGCCGCTTGATAGCCAAGGGGCCCCTAGGTAGATACACATTACAAACAGTTGCGTAGGCATGGGCAAGAGGGCATCAGGGTATACATTTACTAAAATCAAAGGTACCTGCGTTCGGGTGCAACACAGCCTAAACATACACACAGGAGGACCGATGTCCCCTATCCTTGGAGGCCTGGAACATTGGAAATGATGGTCAGCACTAAAATAGAAAAAAAAAAGAACAAAAAAAAACACACAGAACAACAGAACTGAGGTGGATCCCAAACAGTGGATCCTAACTTCCCCACCCCCCACCCTGCCTGCAGCCCCTAACATCCCACAGGCTTCACCCCCTAACATCCAATTACAGAAGTCTTCCCTAAATGGGGATATGCTCCCTGCACCGGCCGAGCAGGAAGATTTTAGGGGTAAAAATGTGAGTTCACAAAGAGCCAAGACCAGGCCGCATAAAGATCAGGGCCCTGCATGGTGTCCTGGCACAACTTGAACTGGTCAGGATCTGTCCCGATTGGAGAGAAACAGTCTGAATACATTAATCCTGAGGTGACTTGTGTACAGGGGTCACAAGCTAGCGCTAGGAGAGTCTTCCAGGGGGTCCCCCCCAGATCCTCCAGAGGCACAATCAATGGATAGGAAGTGTGTAGATCTTACCCATGACCCAGCGATTCCAGCCAGCGGTTCGCTTCCTTAGGTGACATGAAAAACTGCGTCTGTCCCTTGTACACCACCCGAAGTTTCGCTGGGTACAGCATGCTGTAAGGGAGGCTGCGCTCCCTCAGGCGTTGTTTGACACTCTGGAAAGCTGCTCTCTGCTTCTGTGTGGCCGCCGAGAAATCCGGGAAAATCGAGATACGGTTGTTGTTGTAAAGCAAATCTGGCATAGTGCGGGCCTTGCGCAAGATAGTCTCCTTATCTCTGAAATATAAGAAACGAGCCAGCATGGGTCTAGGAAACCTGCCTGGGGGGGGTGCACGCAAGGGGACCCTGTGCGCTCTCTCAATGGCAAACAGGTGAGAGAAATCCTCCTCGCCAAATGCCTGCTTTAGCCATGCCAGCAGGAATCCCTCCGGATCCTTCCCCTCCGACCCCTCCGGGAACCCCAGGAACCTCAGATTGTTCCTCCTGAGTCTGTCCTCAATGTCTCCCAGCTTGGCTTCCTGGGCCTTGTGGTCCGCCGCCATATCCCTCACCTGCACCATGATGGGGTTAACGTCATCTTCCACAGCGCTGATGCGCTGTTCAGTCTGCGAGACCCTCTGCCTGATCTTCTGCACATCATCCTTAAGGATGGCGAAGTCAACCCGGATGGATTCGATCTGCGTCGTTAAGGCCGCATGGCAGCCTTTAATGGTGTCCATGATCTGTAGCAGCGTCGGTTCCTTCGTGCCTGCGCCGGAGCCTCCCTCCCCGTCGTCCGATCGGGGAGAGGGCAGGGGGGACGCCAGAGAAGCTGTCGGATCTGGCCAGTCGTCCTCCCCCTCAGCGCCTCTGCGAGCTCGGGGAACAGAAGAGGCCCGTCGCGACCGCCGAGCGCCATCTTGGGAGTCCTCGTGCGCATACTGAGCCAGCTTCTCCGCGGGCGTGGGGAACCCGCTGGGACCGTATTTTACCATGCTCGGGTTCACAAAGAATTCCCCAATCGGTAGGTAATGGTTTGGCGTAAAAGTTCAAGTCCAGGGACCGTCAGGATAGTGAAGGATAATAATACGGCCGGAGCTCTGAGAAGAAGCGTCCTCACATGCCGGAAGTTGGTCACGCCCCCTTATGTAAGTACTTCAATGGCCTGGGTATACAATACCAACTTAGCTTGGAAGCCTCATCTGCTGCAGTGGCCATCATTCTTAAAGAAGGGAAGGATAGATCTCTCTGTTCTGGATATAGGCCTATATCCCTCCTGAATATCGATACTAAACTTTTTTCTAAAGTCTTGGCCGAACGTTTGAAGGGCGTAATGCAAGATCTGGTCCATCCAGACCAAGTGGGGTTCGTCCCTAACAGGGAAGGAAAGAACAATGCTATTAGGGCCCTGCTGCTGATGCAAAAGACCCAGAGAGATGAGATCCCCAGTCTATTCCTGTCAATTGATGCCAAGAAAGCCTTTGAGGCCTCGTACACACGAGGGGATATGTCCGCTGAAAACGGTCCGATGGACCGTTTCAGCAGACATCTCCGGTCGTGTGTATGAGCTAGCGGACAGATTTGTCCACCCGACAGATTTCAAAGCATGCTTTGAAATCTATCCGGTGGGAATCTGTCCGCCCGACATGTCTGCTGGTTAGTACACTTACCAGCAGACATGTCGTCCCGCACCGCCGCCGCGCCGCTGCCGAATGGATTCGGCGCATGCGCGGAAGTGTTTTACTTCCTGGTGCGGTGACGTGGCGGCGTCAACGTCACCGCCGCGTCACCGCCACGTCACCGCGCCGTCCGGCGGCGGGGAATTTGATCCGATGGTGTGTACACGCCATCGGATCAAACTCCCGATCGGACATATCCGATGGAAATGGTCCGCGGACTGTTTTCATCGGATAAGTCCGATCGTGTGTACGAGGCCTGACAGGGTAGACTGGGGACTCATGTTACACACCTTAGGTGCAGTAGGAATGGGGAACAGGTTTTTAAACTGGACCAAGACATTATTTCATCAGCCGACAGCAAGATGTAAGATAAATGGCACTCTCTCAGAAACCATCAAGTTGAGCAACGGGACTAGACAGGGGTGTCCCCTATCTCCCCTCGTTTTTATTCTGTCCCTTGAACCCCTTTTGTCCGTGATAAGAAATGACCCTGATATCAAAGGAATCCGGGTCGGCGGGGAGGAACATAAGCTATCCGCCTTTGCGGATGACATTCTGTTCTACATCACCGACCCGGAAAAAACTATTCCCAAGATCCTCCTGACGTTAGAACAATACGGGGCTATCTCAAATTTTAAAATCAGTATGACTAAATCAGAGATCTTAAATATTAATCTCAATAAAAATCAAGTTAGATCGGTAAAGGGGATTTCTCTCTTTCCCTGGCAGACAGAATTAAATTATTTGGGGATTAAATTGGCAAATACGGAAAGGAAGATCTATAAGATCAACTTTATATCCTTATTAAATTAAATTAAAAGTGAACTAACAAGAATAAAAAATAAACCCAGGGGCGTACCTAGAGCATTTGGCACCCGGGGCGGATCCAATATCTGGCACCCCCCCCCCCACCTTAAAATGTAAAAACACCCCACTGTGCCCCCTGCATACCTCTGCATCCTTCAATATCTTTTTGTTACTACTGTGTACCCCTCTCCACAACTGCACCTCTGGACCACTTTACATTGCACAGCACCCTGCATCACTGGACCCCTTTACATTACACAGCACCCTGCATCTCTGGACCTCTTTACATTACACAGCCCCCTGCATCACTGGACCCCTTTAAAATTACACAGTACCCTGCATCACTGGACCCCTTTAAAATTACACAGCACCCTGCATCACTGGACCCCTTTACATCTCACAGCCCCCTTCACCTCTGGACCCTTTTACATTACACAGCACCCTGCACCTCTGGGCCCCTTTACATTACACAACACCCTGCACCCCTTTTACATTACACAGCCGCCTGCACATCTGCACCCCTTTACATCACATAGCCCCCTGCAGCTCTGGACCCTTTTACACTACACAGCCCTCTCAGGGCCAGATTAAGAACATCATGGGCCTGGTGCTGAGGATTTTGGCGGGGCCTTTTATAAATAATAAATAAATGCGTGGGAATCACAGCGCAGCAATGGAGGACCAGTCTGAAAATTTAAGTGTACCCTAATGTGCTAATATGCTGTGCATACTTGTACATTGTGGCATAACCTACCCCAGGGTCTCTAAAAAGTAGTAATGTCAGGAAAGTTTACTAGCGCTTTAATATCACAGGATCCCAGAAACCTCTCATGGGGCCCTCTACTGACCCAGTGGCCCTTGGGCAGTGCATAAGTGCATAGTTGCCAACATTTAAAAAATATTTTCAGGGACACTTTTTTTCACAAGTGCTATATTTAGAGTAGCTGAGATCCCCTATGTTCCTCTGTACATCACAGTAGTAATCACAAAATTAAATAAGTTCTAATAATGGAACAGAACAAATATGAGAACTGAGATTTCCTTTAGTTGAACTAACAAAAGTGTGTCCATTCTGGCTCTTTACTCGGCCCCGACCGCCAGGGTTAGGGTGAATGGCCGCCTGTCGGACGCCTTCTCCATCCATAATGGAACCAGACAGGGTTGTCCCCTCTCTCCCATACTTTTCATCTTATCCCTAGAACTGTTCCTTCGCAGACTGAGGGATAACCCAGACGTCAGGGGTATCACAATCGGCCGACGACAATACAAAATTGCTGCATACGCAGACGACGTTCTTCTGTTTTTGAAGAACCCCCTCATCACTCTGCCCAATCTCCTCGCAGATCTCCAGACATTCAAGACCCTTTCAAACCTACAGATCAACTTCCACAAATCTTCCGCGCTCAACGTCTCCCTACCCCAGGCCACAGTGGCCCTATGCGAACAGAACTTCCCCTTCAAATGGGAAACTAGGGACATCACATACCTGGGTATTAAGCTCCCAAAGCACTTACCTGACCTTTACACCACTAATTTCCTGCCTCTCCTTCGAACGATTAAGAATGACTTGTCGAACTGGACTAAGGGCAAATTCTCCTGGTTTGGACGAGCGGCGGTAATTAAAATGAATATCCTCCCGAGGTTACTTTACATGCTGCAGGCAGTCCCGATCAGCTTGCCCCCTCCTTTTTTACCTCCCTTAAACAGATCTGTAGATCGTTCCTTTGGGCTGACCGCCCCGCTCGGTTGAGCTGGAAAAGACTGACCCTGCCAAAACTAAGGGGAGGCATAAGCCTCCCGGACCCCTCACTGTATTACACTGCATGTCAGCTTACAAGGGTGGTAGACTGGCATGTCCATCGGAACAACAAGGATTGGGTGGTTTTGGAAGAAGACGTTTCCGGAACACGCAATGCCCATCTACCATGGATCGACCCTCGGTCCGTCCCAGCCACGTGCAAGAACCATCCGCTAATTGGAACAACCCTGTCCACTTTCAGGTTGGCTTGCAGATCGTTGAACTCGGAGCCCTCCCCAGACCCCATGACGCCCCTCACCCATAACCCCGACTTTCCAGCTGGCCTCCATGTGCTGCCCGACCCGACACATACACAGGATCAAACGATACGTGCCCACCAATTCTTCGCAAACGGCACTTTACTCCCACACTCTGAATTGCTCTCCAGACTCCAGAGGGTCAATATACCTCGCTTTAAATACTTCCAAATTCGACACTTCCTTCAGAGCACACCTTCACTTTTGGTTTGGGTCAGGGACCTCACACCCCTGGAGAAATTGTGTAACCAGTCCAACCCACAAAAGCATTTAATATCGACAATATACTCTCTACTTGTCTCTGGGGTCGAAACCAACGTCGATATCCATCGCGCTTGGGAATCTGACCTTTCCATCTCCCTCTCCAATGACGACTGGGACTCGATATGGGAACATACCCATAAGGGATCAATCAACGTATCGGCCCAAGAAAACAGGTTCAAAATCTACTCCCGGTGGTATAGGACCCCCGTTAAACTCCACAAGATATTTCCCGCTATCTCCCCCATGTGCTGGAGATGTAAGTCGAGTCCAGGTACTCTCCTCCATGTGTGGTGGGACTGCACGGTCCTTCAACCGTTCTGGGCGGAGGTGCATTCCCTGATATCCCAAATCACCACATGCACACCTGACTTCACGCCCGCACAATACCTGCTACACCACACGTCCCTACCTAAATCGACATATCGCAAATCACTGACCTTACACCTTATCAATGCGGCCACTCAATGCATACCGATCCATTGGAAGGACCCCCTTCCCCCTACTACAGCTGAGTGGCGTTCCCGAGTAGACAGGATAGAGGAGATGGAAATGATTATACACCAGGCCAGAGATTCCCAGGAAAGGTACAGACACACTTGGGCATGTTGGACCCACTACAGGACCTCCCTTAACTCCTCATCCCCCCCTGCGAGCCGTGCTGACCCGACACCTTCGACCTCGTCCAATGACTCTAGGGCCCCACGACCACGACATCCGTCCCCCTCCTCCCCCCACATCCCCGCAACATACCACCAATCATTATGACTTCTCTCCCATTGCATAGTTTTTCTTGTCCCCCTTCCTCTCCGCCGTGCGACTTACGCACCCCCATGTTACTCTAACTTTAGAGGGCTAAATCCCGGATACCCAACACCCCCACAGACTGCCATCACTGTCACCTCTGGGATAGGGTCACTACTAGACGTTCCAGGGCCGCCATCAGGAATTTTGGGGCCCCTTACACAGCTTCAGGCATGGGCCCCCTGGAGCAGAGAACCGGGGGGGGAATTGAGAAGCGGGGGGGGGCCCTTTACAAAAATAAGAAATAAAGAAAAATATATATAATAATAAAGGGGGGTAGCCATCCGGGGCCCTGGGGACCTCTGTGCCCTTTAATATAAAGAAAAAAAAAGATATATATATATATATTTTAAAAAGGGTGGTTGCCAACTGTGGCCCCGGGGACGTTATTTTTTTTTATAAAAGGAAATTACAAAAAAAAGGGGCTTTCCATTCGGGACCTCTGGGCCCTTTAATAAAAAGAAACCTCTGGGCCCTTTAAAAAAAAAGAAAGAAAAAAATATATATATAAAAAATAAATAAACATTTATATATATAAAAAAAAAGGGGTTGCCTTCCAGGGCCCTGGGGACCTCTGGGCCCTTTAATAAAAAAAAATATATAAAAAAATATATAAACAAAAATAAAAAATACAATTATAAAAAAAGGGGGATTGACACATGGGGCCCTGGGGACCTCTGAGCCCTTTAATAAAAATACATCTATATATTAAAAAAAAGAAATAAAATAATATAAAAAAGTAAAAAAAAATTATAAAAAAGGATAATATAAATATAAAAATAAAAGAAATAAAAAAATATATAAAAATTATATATTTTTTTATAAAAAAAGGGGGGTTGTCATCTGGGGCCCTGGGGATCTCCAGGTCCCTGTGGACCTCCGGACCCCTAAAAAAATAAAAGAAAAAAAATTGGCCCTTTAATAAAAAATAAAAGAAAAATATATTAAAAAAATATATTTTTTTATAAAAAAATATATTTTTTTATAAAAAAATATATTAAAAAAAATAATAAATAAATAAAAAAGAGGGGGTTGCCATCTGGGGCCCTGGTGGCCTACGGGCCCCTAGACCCCTAAAAAAATGGACCTTTAATAAAAAAATAAAATAAAAATATATTAAAAAATCTATATATTTTTTAATAGAAAATAAATAAAAAAAAGGGGGGTTGCCATCCGGTGCCCTGGGGGCCTCCGGGCCCCTGTGGACCTCCGGACCTCTAAAAAAATAAAAGAAAAAAATTGGCCCTTTAATAAAAAATAAAAGAAAAATATATTAAAAAAATATATTTTTTTTATAAAAAAATATATTTTTTTATAAAAAAAAATAAAGAAAAAAAAGGGCTTGCCATCTGGGGCCCTGGTGGCCTCCGGGCCCCTGGGGACCTCTAAAAAAATAAAAGAAAAAAAATTGGCCCTTTAATAAAAAAAGAATAAAAAAATATATTAAAAAAAAAAAAAATTATAAAAAAATATATTTTTTTATAAAAAAAAAAAAAAAAAATTATAAAAAAAAGGGCTTGCCGTCTGTCACCCCCACATTTTTTTTTTTTTTTTAGGGTGGTTCCCATCCGGGCCCCTGGGGACCCCCGGGCCCCTTACAGGTGTAATGCCTGTACCCCCCTGATGGCGGCCCTGAGACGTTCTCCCCTTCCCATTCTTCGGACCGCGCCAGTTATCTCCTACCCTTTTGAGGCTTCTGTTCCCTCCCGCCCACAGATTGATCCCTATAAGGGGTGGGCGGTGGTAGGGTAGCACCCCGCAGATCCCTGATTCTACATATCACACGGCATGGTACGCGTGCGCGCTCCCCCGTGGAATCGGACAATTAAAGTTCCCTAAAGGCCTCGTGATTAACCCCCCCTCCACCCCTGCTGGGCACAGGACGGCGGCTATTCCCCGCCCGGGTGAGGTTTCTGTGCTAACGAACCAGGCGCAAGCTTCAAGGTTTCACCCTCACGTACATTTTTGGTACCCAGGTTCAAAGTGTTGTCATTGACATTGTTTTTTCCTTTATTTTTTATTTTTTCTCTTCTTTCCTTTTATTCTTACCGATCTCTGCTTCACTTCGGCGCATCTCAGGCTCCCGCCTTGATATATGCTAGGCCCCAGTTGCAAGACGGACTCTCAGTAAACACCGCACACACCTGTTATCATATTTGAGATTGCTTATTTTTGTTGTATATTCTGTAACCACCCATTGCCATATAGCGGCTGCGACCGCGATCTTTCGTTTGTGCTGTTTGAACCGACGAACTGTATTCCGTGTACTGTAACCGTTAAAATCAATAAAAACTTCTTGGAAAAAAAGAGTGTTGGGGGAGGAGTGTGGAGGGTATGACAGTGGGCACTATGTATAGGAGAGAAGTGTGGAGAGTATGACAGTGTGCACTATGTACAGGAGAGGAGTGTGGAGAGTATGACAGACTATGTACAGGAGTGGAAGGATGTTTAGGGACTGCGTAGTGGTTAAGCGGTACATACATGGATTGAAATGACACCAATTATGCAGAGACCAGCCATAGTCTATCTATGTATGGGCTAGCTGGTTTTACACGAGTCAATCTATTAATCGACTTGAGTACAACCAGCCTGTTTTTCCCAAAACAATCAGTGCTGCCAGCTATAGATTGCAACACTGATCATTGTACTCACTGGCAGAACACAACAACACTACAGGAGTGATTCCCCCATCTACAGGTCAGCAGGTGAGAGGGTGTGTGGGGACAGGCTGGGGAGAGATACCAATCAGTGGCTGGGTAGGCACTGGCTAGTATCAGAGCCAGATACACACAGGTTACATACGTCGCGATTGTTAGAGCGAGAGCAATAATTCTAGCACTAGACCTCCTCTGTAACTCTAAACATATAACCTAAAAAAAAATTTAAAGCATCGCTTAGGATACCAAAAAAAAATCGTGCTAACTTTAGTGTTTTTTTTAAATAAATTAACAGTTTATTTCCAAAAAAAAAAACACGTTTGAAAAATTGCTGAGCAAATACAGTACCGTGCTAGAGCTGCACAATTAATCATTAAAAAATCGTGATCTCGATTCAACCCCCCTGACATCTCCAATGCAGAGTTTGCTGATTCTATCATATAACAAGTGGAGAGACTTTCAGCTGTCAAAAGTAAATATCTGGGCAGTCTGCAAGTTCTTAGCAGGAAGCCTTGGCCCAGATTCACAGAGCAATTACGCCGGCGCAACTAGTGTTGCGCGTGCGTAAGTCTAAATGTGCGCGTGCGTTTAGATGCGCGCGATTCAGAATGCGGCTGAAGGCAATGACAGATTTCTACAGAATTGCCAGATTCCCACGCACCATCGGGGCCATTGATTGCACACATGTGGCACTCCAGCCCCCCCTGGAGACAGAGCACATGTACCGCAATCGGAAGAATTGGCACTCCATCAACGTACAGGTGATAGTTGATGCCCAAGGCCTCATATGGCACGTCCGTGCCAAACACCCAGGGTCCACCCATGACAGCTACATCTACAATCAATGCCACATCCGAATGGAATTCTATCAGAACGTGTATGGGAACACCTGGCTGGTTGGTGAGTGACATGGGAGTCAGGCATGACTATCCCCTCCCGTGAAGCACACCTCACAAGTGGCACATGCATGACTAACATCCTCCTGTCTTTTCCCTTCCAGGTGACTCTGCATATGCACTGGGACCCCATCTCATGACTCCTATCCGGAACCCCCAAACCCCAGGGGAGGAAAGATACAATCAAGCACACATCAAAACCCGAGCAGTGGTGGAGCGCACCTTTGGCCTCCTGAAGTCACGTTTCCGATGCCTGGATAAGTCTGGGGGTACACTGTTGTATTCCCCAAACTTTGTGTGCCATATCATCGTTGCATGTTGCATGCTGCACAATCTCGCAGTGAGGAAGGGCCTGCAGGTTGAGCTACGTGATGACCTGACCCCCCAACCAGACAATCAACCCCTAACCGAGGATACCCCGTCTTCTGAGGGAAGAGCAGTCAGGAGACAGCTCACATTGGGCATCTTTGCACGTTAAACACACACATTAATCATGGCACAATGAGAATGCATGCATGCACACCACTGTGGTCCCTAGCACAGACACATCACATCCACATCAAATTGGATTGGCACCAGTCCACCATGCAGGACTGGTGAGCAGTAACGCCACGTCAAGGCTCCAATTATGTCACTGTACATTCATACACCATTCACACGGACCTGAGGATCACTTCTCCCTGGTCCTGGGGAACCCTTCTCCACCAAATTGAGGATGACACCCCTTTTCCAGCAGGAATGTCACCCCCACATTCAAACAGCATGCACAACCCAAAATAAAAAAAAAATGTCAGCAAAAAAAAAAAAATGCAAAAAATGTCAGCAAAAAAAAATTAATGCCCTCTGCGTGAGCCACGCCTGGGCACCCCCGGCCACGGCCCCGGCCCCTCAGGGGAGACTCATGGGGAGGGGCAAACCCGGGGAAGGAGGAGCAGCCCCTGATATCTGCCCACCTGGCAGCCTGCCCTCCAAGGCCACGGCAATTCTGTCCAGGGAAGCACCAAGTGTTGCCGTGTTGGCCTGGATAGCCTGGGTAAGGGCCCTCACATCCTGCCCAACGCCTGCTGCTGTAGTCTGCAGTTCATTTAGGCAGGTTGTGAAAGCCCAGGAGTGGGAGTCCAGGTTACCCAGCGTATCCTTCATGAAGGACAGGCTCTCCTCCACCCGCCCAAAAGTCTGGCAGGCTGTCCCAGATGGCGGGTCTGGAGGGCCTGGTCCCTTCGCAGACTGGCGGGCAGGAGATTGGGCGCCCCCCTGGTGCTCTGGGATGACATCCTGCCTCCAGCTGATGGTTGTGGGCGGGGAGGCCCTTGTGAGGGGAGCCATGTTGGGGGAGGAGGGGGGGGCTCCCCCTTAGGGAGGGCAGGCTTCTGCCAGCCAGAGGGGAAGAGTCCGCACAAACCACTCGTCCAGTGCCTGACTCCTCCTCCTCATGATCGTCCTCCTCCTCATGATCGTCCTCCTCCTCATAATCGTCCTCCTCCTCTTGAACCTCCTCCGCGGACTGTGGCCTTGTTGGGGGGGCCTCATTAGGCTGTTGTCCCTGGGATGGTGCGGTCAGCCCAGATGGCCCTGCACCCTCCTGCACATCTGTGGATGACACAAAACATTCACAGGTTGGAGGATCCACACACTTGCCACATATTCCCTTTCACCCCCTCCCCCACACATGCTACACACCTGATAGAAAAAAAAACCTTACCTGGCACCACGGGGACCGGACTTGTGTCAAAGCCTGGCAGGCCCTCCACTTCATGCCGGTGAAAGGTCAGGGCCACCACATGCTCCGTCGCTGTAAGCCTAATACGGCATGGTGGGCCCCCTCCTGTGCCCCTGGCATGGGCATGCATTGCGGCCAGTTTTTTTTTCACCTGACGCCGGAGATCATTTATTTTTCCCAGACCGGGTCCGTGTCTCCCCCTCCCCCGAGGAATTCACCTGGTCAGTGATCCTATCCAAAATCTCCCTCCTCCTGGCCGGGGTGGTGGTGGCACTCTGCGGGCCGTGGAGAAAACGCCCATACTCGCTAATGGCCCGGGCAAGAATTCTTTTTTCCCCCACAGTAAAATTAAGCTTTCGTTTTCTCTCAGTCATACTTCCAAAAACAATCAGTCCCAGTCAACAAAATTCACGCACACAAACAAGCACAACCAATCACAAAAAAACACACACACAGAGAGAAAACTACTCACCAAGAAACTGTCACAAAACAATATAAACAAAAAAAACAGCAAGAAAAAAAACGCTCAGAAATATATCAATCAAACAAACAGTCTCTCAAACACTTATCAAAAAACACTTTCACAAATATACCAACAAGCACTTGATCACACAGAACACTAATCTGACAACTACAAGACACACTGCAACGAACAACAGGAACAAAAGCACTTGGTTAAATGGGAAGGGACACAAAGGGATGTACTTTTGCAATGCAAGTGCGTTTGTGTGTGTTTATTTATACTGTCTGCGTAGTTCACAACGTTGCCCTAGTCCATTTCCAATTTCACTGATTGCGCCGCTCCCGAGTTGTGAGCATGCGCACAGCGGAGCTGACATGGTCTCCTTCACGCGCGCATGCGCGAGCCGGCCGGCCCTTCATTTGCATGGGGTCACGGCTCATTTCAATGTAACACGCCCACGTCCCTCCCAATTTGTATTACTCCTCCTTACGCCTCTGGAAAAAACCTTACGCTTGCGCAATTTTCTGCGCAAAAGCTAAGTGAATCGGGGGATTACGCGGCTAGATGGCGCAAGTCTAACGTAATGGCGGTGCGCTACGCCGGACCGATAATGCGCCGATGTACGTGAATCTGGGCCCTTGTATCTAACACTTTCTTCTTAGATCAAAGGGATAAACTTCTGTGAGTAAAGAAAATATCCGGGCAGTCTGCCATGTTTGTAAACAACATGAAACATTGTAACCAACTACCTTTTTAGATCAAACTTCTGTGTGTAAATGCAAGAAATGTAACCACTTAAAGTCCAACACTTGTTTAAGTTAAAAAGCAATATTTTTTGCTAGAAAATTACTTGGAACCACCAAACATAATATATATTTTAGCAGAGACAAAAATGTCAATTTCTGCAATATTTTATGTCACACTGCATTTGCCTACTTCAATGAATAATAAAAACCATAAAAACAAAACAGTAAAGTTAGCCCATTTTTTATTTTTTATTTTAATGTGAAAGATGATGTTATGCCGCACGAATCGTGAGAGAATTGTGATCTAGTAATTTTCTAGCAAAAAAACAAATGATGATTTTTTTCTCAGTCTGCTGCAATGTGTCAGCTTGTATTTATAATGGCCACTCTGTATGTAGCTTCTGACAGGCTGTGCAAGCAGGTCCGTATCTCCGTAACCATAAATGATAGCCATCCCATATTTTGACCCGTTGTGGGGTAGGTCTTCAACTGCCTACTCACCAAATGTGGGGTTTCTTTGACCTCTGGTCGTCGAGCTACAACCCCCGAAGTCAAACTTTTATTTATTTATTTTCATTTTTTTTTTCTTTGCGCAAATGGGCCTATCTTCAGAAAGGGGCCTGGAGCTCCATCAGCCCCTCTGTTAATCCGGCCCTGAGCCCTCTGCACCCCTTTACATTACACAGCACCCTGCATCACTGGACCCCTTTACATCTCATAGCACCCTGCATCTCTGGACCCTTTTACATTGCACAGCACCCTGCATCACTGCACCCAGGGCAGGACTTAGGGTGGTGGGGGCCCCTGGGCTTGAGTGTTGAAGGGGCCCCCTGGAGCGAGGGAGGGATCATAGTTGTTGAGCGGGGCACATTAAAGTTGTTGAGCGGGGGGGGGGCAAATTAATTAAAGATGTTTGAGCGGGGGGGGGGGGGGGGTGACTCTCATCTGTGCACGGAATAAAAATAGAGATATAAAAAAAATATATATATATATATATATACAGGGGGGTAGCCATCCGGGGCCCTGAGGATCTCTGGGCCCTTTAATAAAAAATAAAAAAAATAAACCTCTGGGCCCTTTAATAAAAAAAAAAAAAATAAACATTTATAAAAATATAAAGAAAATGTAAATATTTTTATTCAAAAAAAAGGGGGGTTGCCATCCGGGGGGCCCTGGAGACCTCTGGGCAGTGCCATCTTAAGAGCATTATAGGCCCCCGGGCAATACAGTGCACTGGGGCCCTGTCCACACAACCACGCACAAGAATTTACTGCCAAAAATCATTTTACTGGCAGAACCACAATTTTTTATTGGCACTGCAAAAAAGTACCTAAAATTACAGTTTTACAAATTTCTTCATTGGCATGAAGGTTAGGTTACTGTAACCCAGCCTGATCAGAGTTTCCTCTTGCATCAGAGTCTGCAGGATTCCCCCTTACAGTGAAAGGGAACTCTTATGTAAAGGGGAACACTGCAGATCATGATGTAAGGGGGAACTCTGATGTGGAGGGGGGCTCTGGTGACCAGAGACCACCTTATATTAGAATCCACTGCTTTCTCTATACATCAGAGTTCCCACTTACATCACGGTCCTCAGACTGAGTTCCCCCTAGCACTGTAAGGGGGAATCCTGCAGACTCTGATGTAAAGGGGAACCACCTTCCGTAGAGTAAATACACTAAGGTAAGGGGGGCACTAATATTTTTGTATTCACTCCCCCCTTTCTTTAGTAACCACCCGCCCTTAGACTGGCCTGGTGGTGCTATCACTGACCTCCTCTCAGGTGCACCATGCAAGGCTCAGTCAGATGGCTCCAGCTTGGCTGCTCTGGTTTTATCCTATAATCTCTTCATGTCTGACTTCTCCTGTGACCCCCATCCCAGCGGCGCTCCCATTCTTAACTCCTCTCCAGACTCTTCCTCAGAGACTGTAGACACGATACAGTTCTACAGTTCTGACCCGCCATTCTCCACCATTTTTTACTGGGGTCGCTGGGCAGCCGATGGGGGCCCCCCAGGCAAGTGGGGCCCCCGGGCAACTGCCCAGTGTGCCCAATGGAAAAGACAGCCCTGCCTCTGGGGCCTTTAATAATAATAATAATAAATATATATATATATATGTACAGTGCGGAAAATAAGTATTTGAACACCCTGCTATTTTGCAAGTTCTCCCACTTGGAAATCATGGAGGGGTCTGAAATTGTCATCGTAGGTGCATGTCCACTGTGAGCGACATAATCAAAAAAAAATATTCCAGAAATCACAATGTATGATTTTTTTAACTATTTATTTGTATGATACAGCTGCAAAGAAGTATTTGAACACCTGTCTATCAGCTAGAATTCTGACCCTCAAAGACCTGTTAGTCTGCATTTAAAATGTCCACCTCCACTCCATTTATTATCCTAAATTAGATGTACCTGTTTGAGGTCATTAGCTGCATAAAGACACCTGTCCACCCCATACAATCAGTAAGAATCCAACTACTAACATGGCCAAGACCAAAGAGCTGTCCAAAGACACTAGAGACAAAATTGTACACCTCCACAAGGCTGGAAAGGGCTACGAAGAAATTGCCAAGCAGCTTGGTGAAAAAAGGTCCACTGTTGGAGCAATCATTAGAAAATGGAAGAAGCTAAACATGACTGTCAATCTCCCTCGGACTGGGGCTCCATGCAAAATCTCACCTCGTGGGGTCTCAATGATCCTAAGAAAGGTGAGAAATCAGCCCAGGACTACACGGGAGGAGCTGGTCAATGACCTGAAAAGAGCTGGGACCACCGTTTCCAAGGTTACTGTTGGTAATACACTAAGACTCATGGTTTGAAATCATGCATGGCACGGAAGGTTCCCCTGCTTAAACCAGCACATGTCAAGGCCTGTCTTAAGTTTGCCAATGACCATTTGGATGATCCAGAGGAGTCATGGGAGAAAGTCATGTGGTCAGATGAGACCAAAATAGAACTTTTTGGTCATAATTCCACTAACCGTGTTTGGAGGAAGAAGAATGATGAGTACCATCCCAAGAACACCATCCCTACTGTGAAGCATGGGGTGGTAGCATCATGCTTTGGGGGTGTTTTTCTGCACATGGGACAGGGCGACTGCACTGTATTAAGGAGAGGATGACCGGGGCCATGTATTGCGAGATTTTGGGCAACAACCTCCTTCCCTCAGTTAGAGCTTTGAAGATGGGTCGAGGCTGGGTCTTCCAACATGACAATGACCCGGAGCACACAGCCAGGATAACCAAGGAGTGGCTCTGTAAGAAGCATATCAAGGTTCTGGCGTGGCCTAGCCAGTCTCCAGTCCTAAACCCAATAGAGAATCTTTGGAGGGAGCTCAAACTCCGTGTTTCTCAGCGACAGCCCAGAAACCTGACTGATCTAGAGAAGATCTGTGTGGAGGAGTGGGCCAAAATCCCTCCTCCAGTGTGTGCAAACCTGGTGAAAAACTACAAGAAACGTTTGACCTCTGTAATTGCAAACAAAGGCTACTGTACCAAATAATAACATTGATTTTCTCAGGTGTTCAAATACTTATTTGCAGCTGTATCATACAAATAAATAGTTAAAAAAATCATACATTGTGATTTCTGGAATATTTTTTTTAAATTATGTCTCTCACAGTGGACATGCACCTACGATAACAATTTCAGACCCCTTCATGATTTCCAAGTGGGAGAACTTGCAAAATAGCAGGGTGTTCAAATACTTATTTTCCGCACTGTATATATATTAGAGTTGCACAATTAATCGTCAAGAATCGTTATCGCAATCTTTTTCCCGTTGCGATTCTTGATACAGGGTTTCACGATCTTTCACATGAAAATAATTTTCTCTCTGCACTTTGGTATGCAAAGAATTTCCTGTCTGCTCTCAGCCAAAAGTCAGTCTGGGCAATCTGCCAAGTTTTGGAAACATTCTTTATCAGTGGAAAGTTAAGTCTAAACATTGTGGCCCAGATTCACAGAGCGATTACGCGTGCGCAACTGCTGTTGCGCGTGCGTAAGTCTAAATGTGCGCGTGCGTACAGTTGCACGCGATTCACAAAACAATATACGCCAGAAATCTACGTTTTTTGGTCTGGCGTAATTGAGTTAGACATTCGCTTCCCTTCGCGCAAAACTGCGCTAGACACACCATTGATTTGCTAGTCAAATATGCTAATGAGGGAGTTACGGGGATTCACAAAAAAACGCAGTTGCTGCGCAGCGCTACGCGATGTGCGCAACAGCAAAATGTCCTGTCTAAAGTTAGAGGACCTAAAAGCTGGTCTAAATTTTGAAAAAAAGTCTACTTGTCAGATAAAGCAACACTGTTAGTGAGGAGTTCAGCAGTCACACGTGTTGCCCAACAATCTGTATGCCAACATGCCAGGGGCATCGTCGCGCATAGCTATACTACTGACTTTAGATGAACAAAGAAGGATGAGGGCACGGAGGATGGCACTAAGGAGGGCACGGAAGATGTTTTTTTTTTGCTTATATAAAATTTACAATTTAATCTAATCTAATACAATATTCTTATCTGATACAAGCCCCTCACTCTTCACTTGATATATCACACACGCATAGACATCTTTGGCATGAGTGATTCTGAGGTGTCTCGCATCTTCAGATTCACCCCTCATGCCATCATGGAATTACCACAACCTTGCAGGAGGACATCAGCAGCCCAACACATGCACCACCCATGACACCCATGACAGCTACATATACAATCAGAGCCCCATCCCCACAGATTTCCAACAGAACATGTATGGGGACAGCTGGCTGGTTGGTGAGTGACATGGGAGTCTGGCATGACTATCCCCTCCCGTGATGCACACCTCACAAGTGGCACATGCATGACTAACATCCTCCTGTCTTTTCCCTTCAAGGTGACTCTGCATATGCACTGGTACCCATCTCATGACCCCATCTCATGCCAGCTCACATTATGCATCTTTGCACGTTAAACACACACATTAATCATGGCACAATGAGAATGCATGCATGCACACCACTGTGGTCCCTAGCACACACACCCCACATCCTCATCAAATTGGATTGGCACCAGTCCACCATGCAAGACTGGTGAGCAGTAACGCCACGTCAAGGCTCCAATTATGTCACTGTACATTCATACACCATTCACACGGACCTGGGAATCACTTCTCCCTGGTCCTGGGGAACCCTTCTCCACCCAAATTGAGGATGACACCCCTTTTCCAGCAGGAATGTCACCCCCACATTCAAACATCATTCACAACCCAAAATATGCCAAAAATGTCAGCAAAACAAAAAAAAAAAGGCATAGAAAAAAAAAATGCAGAGAACAAAAAAAAATGCAGAGAACAAAAAAAAAATGCAGAGAACCAAAAAAAAATGCAGAGAACAAAAAAAAATGCAGAGAACAAAAAAAAAATGCTTTCAAACCAAAAAAAGGGGGAAAAAAAATTAATGCCCTCTGCGTGAGCCACGCCTGGGGCGCCCCCGGCCACGGCCCCGGCCCCTCAGGGGAGACGCATGGGGGAGGCGAAAAGCCGGGGAGGAGGAGGAGCAGCCCCTGAGATCTGCCCACCTGGCGGCCTGCCCTCCAAGGCCACGGCTATTTCTGTCCAGGGCAGCACCAAGTGTTGCCGTGTTTGGCCTGGATAGCCTGGGTAAGGGCCCTCACATCCTGCCCAACGCCTGCTGCTGTAAATTTGCAGGTCATTTTAGGCAGGTTGTGGAGGCCCGGGAGTGGGAGTCCAGGTTACCCAGCCTATCGTTGACGGAGGACAGGCTCTGATCCACCCGCCCCATAGTCTGGCAGAGCTGTCTCAGAAGGCGGGTCTGGATGGCCAGGTTCCTTCTCAGACAGGCGGGCAGGAGATTGGGCGCCCCCCTGGTGCTCTGAGATGACCTCCTGGCTCCAGCTGATGGTTGTGGCCGGGGAGAAGGGGAGGCCCTTGTGAGGGGAGCCATGTTGGGGGAGGAGGGGGGGGCTCCCCCTTAGGGAGGGCAGGCTTCTTGCAGCCAGAGGGGAAGAGTCCGCAGAAACCCAACCGTCCAGTGCCTGCCATGGACTCCTCCTCCTCATGATTCTCCTCCTCCTCATTATCGTCCTCCTCATGATCATCCTCCTCCTCTTGTTCCTCCTCCGCGGACTCTGGCCTTGTTGGGGGGGCCTCATTAGGCTGCTGTCCTGGCGTTGGAGCGGTCAGGCCAGATGGCCCTGCACCCTCCTGCACAGCTGTGGATGACACAAACCATTCACAGGTTGGAGGATCCACACACTTGCCACATATTCCCTTTCACCCCCTCCCCCACACATGCTACACACCTGAGAGAAATAAAAACCTTACCTGGCACCGCGGGGACCGGACTTGTGTCAAAAGCCTGGCAGGCCCTCCACTTTATGACGGTGAAAGGTCAGGGCCACCACACGCTCCGTCGCTGTAAATCTAATCCGGCATGGTGGGCCCCCTCCTGTGCCCCTGGCATGGGCATTTATTGCGGCCAGTTTTTTTTTCACCTGACGCCGAGGTCATTTATTTTCTTGTCAATCCCAGACCGGGTCCATGTCTCCCCCTCCCCCGATGAATTGACCTGCTCCGTGATCATATCCAATATCTCCCTCCTCCTGGCCGGGGTGGTGGTGGCACTCTGCGGCCGTGGAGAAAACGCCCATAGTCGGTAATGGCCCGGGCAAGAATTCTTTTTTCCCCCACTGTAAAATTCAACTTTCTTTTTCTCTCAGTCATACTTCCAAACAAACTCACTAGCAGTCACCAAAAATCTGTCACAAATACAAGCACAACCAATCAGGCAAGAACACACACAAAGAGAAAAAGAACACACAAAAATCACACTAGCACTCAGCAAGAAACAGACACAAAAAAATCAGATGAAAAAATAAAGCAATAAAACAAACGCTCAGAAATATATCAATCACACAAACAGTCTCAAACACTTATCAAAACTCACTTTCAGAAATCTACCAACAAGCACTAGATCACACAGAACACTAATCTCACAACTACAAAACACACTCTAACGAACAACAGAACAAAAGCACTTGATTCAATGGGAAGGGACACAAAGGTATGTACTTTTGCAATGGAAGTGCGTTTGTGTGTGTCTATTTATGCTGTCTGCGTAGTTCACAACGTTGCCCTAGTCCATTTCCAATTTCACTGATTGCGCCGCTCCCGAGTTGTGAGCATGCGCACAACGGAGCGGACATGGTTTCCTTCACGCGCGCATGCGCGAGTCAGCCGGCCCTTCATTTGCATGGGGTCACGGCTCATTTCAATGTAACACGCCCACGTCCCTCCCAATTTGTATTACTCCTCCTTACGCCTCAGGAAAAAACCTTACGCTTGCGCAATTTCTTGCGCAAAAGCTACGTGAATCCCGGGATTACGCGGCTAGATTGCGCAAGTCTAACGTAATCGCGGTGCGCTACGCCGGACCGATAATGCGCCGATGTACGTTAATCTGGGCCTGTATCTCTTCCAAGGAATTAACTTCTTCTGTATGTAAATTAGGATTTTTTTACCACTTAAACACCAAACCTTTTTCTGACAGCTCTTTTCAAGTTAAAATCATTTTTTTTTGCTAGAAAATTACTTAGAACCCCCAAAGATTATATAATTTTTTAGTAAAGACCTTGGCCTAGAGAATAAAATGGCAGTTGTTGCAATATTTTATGTTGCACTGTATTTGCGCAGCAGTCTTTTTAAATGCATTTTTTTGGAAAAAAAATTACTTTAATGAATTTTAAAAAAAAACTAGGCAGTAAAGTTAGCCCATTTATTTTTATTTTTTTGTATAAATGTAAAAGATTTTACGCCGTGAGAATCGTGATCTAGGCAAAGAAATTGTGATTCTCATTTTGGCCAGAATCGTGCAGCTCTAATATATATATATATATATATATATACACATATACATATTTTTTTAATAAAAAAATTAATAAAAAAGTGGGGGTTGCTGTCGGGGGCCTTAGGGCCCCTGGGGACCTCCAGACCCCTAAAAAAAAATAAACATTTATAAAAAATACATAAAAAAGGGAGGTTGCCATCCGGGGGCCCTGGGGACCTCTGGGCCTTTTAATAAAATATATATATAAAAAATGTAAATTGTTTTATTAAAAAAATGGGGTGGGGGTTGCCATCCGGGGGCCCTGGAGACCGCTGGGCCCTTTAATAATAATAATAATAATAATAATAATAATAATAATAATAATGATGATAATATATAGATATATATATATATATATATATATATATATATATATATATATATATATATATATATATAAAAAAACATTTTTTTTATAAAAATAAATAAAAAAAGAAGGGTTGCTGTCCGGGGCCCTGGGGACCTCCGGACCCCTAAAAAAAACAAAAAAAAAAAAAAAAAAACATTTTTTTTTATTTATTTTTTAAGAGGGGCCCCCTATTGGACGGGGCCCATGGGCTTGAGCCCAGTCAAGCCCAATGGTAAGTCTGGCCCTGACTGCACCCCTTATACATTACACAGCCGCCTGCACCTTTGCACCCCTTTACATTACACAGCACCCTGCATCACTGCACCCCTTTTACATTACACAGCACCCTGCATCACTGGACCCCTTTACATTACACAGCACCCTGCATCACTGGACCCCTTTACATCTCATAGCACCCTGCATCTCTGGACCCTTTTACATTGCACAGCACCCTGCATCACTGCACCCCTTTTACATTACACAGCCGCCTAGACCTCTGCACCCCTTTACATCACATAGCCCCCTGCACCTCTGGACCCTTTTACACTACACAGCCCTCTGCACCCCTTTACATTACACAGCACCCTGCATCACTGCACCCCTTTTACATTACACAGCCACCTGCACCTCTACCCCCCCCCCCCCCCCCCCCCATGTCAGCTAAAAAAAAAAAAAATTTTTTTAATTGGGGTGGTGTCACCCCTCTAGCGGGTGTCACCCGGGGCGGAACGCACCCCCCTCACCCCCCTAGGAACGCCTCTGAATAAACCCATTTCATGGATGGGCCGAATAAACATCCTAAAGATGATATATATTCCCAAAATACTATACAAATTCCCGCTATTACCAATCCCTCTACCCTCTCAATATTTGAATAAATTAAACTCTGTGGCAATGAACTTCATTTGGAAAAACAAAAAGTATAGAATCTCCCTCTTAAACCTGAAACAGGACAAACTAGATGGAGGCCTTGCGGCCCCAGACATCAAAAGTTATTATAAGGAGGCAGTACTCTCCCGAGTAGTTGAATGGGCCAGAGACAATAAAGAGAAAAGGTGGGTCCAAATCGAGAAATCCCAAACCAAGAATCAACTAAGTAAAATTATATGGATTCCTACTCAATACCGCTCCCCGAAGCACAAACTACTCCAACTCACAAAAAGCACTTTGAAAATGTGGGATAGGGTTTTGACACTCACTAAGAGTCCATTTAACTCTCCACTCATAAACTTAAAAAATAATCCATATTTTGCACCAGGTGAAGATAAAATTGGAGGGAAGTGGATTAAAAAAGACATGGTATATTTAGGAGATATTATATTAGGAGGCGAGCTGGCGGCTTTCGAGGATCTGAAACTAAGGGCAGACATATGGAACTTAGATTGCTGGCACTACTCACAAATCAAACACTTCACTAGGAAGCTACCCCAACCACTACAAGCGGGGACGGAGCTGACTCCCTTAGAAAAGTTATGTATCACAGGGAACACTAGGGGCACGACATCAAAGTTGTACAAAATACTCACAAAGATAGGAGCACGAGGGGCTACACCATTAGTAGAAAAATGGGAAAAGGAGTTAGGGATTGACAGAGGGAACAACTCGATCAACAGGATAATGCACCTGACCCATGCCTCTGCCATAGATTCCTCGATTGCGGAGATGAATTATAAATGTATCTCCGGCTGGTATCTCACCCCTGCACAAACGTGCAAGTACAAAAGAGATCAGTCGGCGGATTGTTGGCGGGGGTGCCGCGAGAGAGGCACTATGGCCCACCTTTGGTGGACATGCCCCATAATCAAAAAGTATTGGGACTCGGTGTTGCTCTATATCAAAAAGATCACGGGTGTCGAGTTGAAGAATGATCCGTGGACTTGCCTTTTTCATTGTAATGAGGAAGGAGTAAAGAGATACAAACAATCACTACTCCTGCACCTATTAAATGCAGCTAAAAAGCTGATTCCCACAAAATGGCAGAAAAAGGAAGGTCCACGGATCTGGGAATGGATAGAAGCAGTGGAACAAATTTATAGGATGGAGGAACTGAAAGACTCTGCCACGGGAATGAACAATGACTATCGCTCCAGATGGCACAAGTGGAGACTCTTTAAAACAACATGGAATTTTGTCACCGGCCAGAGGAGGTTGGGGGAGATAGATGGAAATGATATGCAACAGGAGTAGGCCTGGTATGACATTTTTTCTGTTCTTTTTTTTTTTTTCTTGAGGTAAAAGAACATATAGGGGAGCCTGGGGAGCCACCTAGGGGGGAGGGGGTGGGATTTTGGGGGGAGCGGGGCAATCTTTTGCACTCCTCGGATCTGTTTCCTGCTTGTTCCTTTTCATGTCTTTTTTCTATTCTCATTTTCGATATTGGCGGCAAGATCTTCCGAGGGAAAAAAACCCACAAAGGATAACAATTTAGCGACGCAAGCATATCCTTAAATTGACTCACAGATGATGCAAAACCGCTAGTCGAGACGACCGAAGCCTCAAACATGAGCGGGTCTCACAGGTAAGGTATGAGCTGATGTGAAAAAAATAAAAAATAAATAAACTACAGTTGCTACATACAGTACATACTTCCTGTCCAAAAACATTATGGTTAATCTAAAGAAAACCACACTATTTCCACACAACTATTTCTGAAGAACCCGTCTTTACACTGTGTGTAACGCTACATTTTATTTTCTGTTGCGCATTTTTTACAATCATACAAAAACATACAAACTGAGGTGTACACGCAATTTCAATTTTTTGGCATTCTAAAACTGTAACTGGGCTTCTTATATTTTTTGGGCCTCCAGAGAGATTTCCTGAATCTGTTCCTCCCTACCTTTTCCATAGGGAAAAATTTAGTATATACTTTTGCATTTATCAAATAAACATGACAAAACTAATAACTACATTTCTGGAACTGGTTGCTAGGGCCAGAACTGCCTGGCATCTTGCAACCAGTGACAATTTACTCTCAGACAGTGAGGCCAGGAGCAAGGCCTGCGCCTAGTACAGCCCTGCTGTCCCCACCCATCTCAGCACCTCCTCCTTCTCCGGTACCCAGCGGCAAGCAGCAGGGACTGGTGTGATCTTCACTCTCCAGATAGTGACTCCACTTTTTTCTTTAAATGCACGTGGCTCATGCAGAGGGAGTGACAGCGTGAGTGAGTAACTTATATAGTGCAACACTTGCGAACTGAATCGCCTCTGGGCAGCAGCACTGCATCTGGTGGCAGGCTATGGGTGGCACTGGCAAGCTGCACTGCATCTGGTGGCAGGCTATGGATGGCAAGCGGCACTGCATGTGGTGGCAAGTGGCACATTCACCTGACAAATAACCCGCCGCCAAATTCCCCATCAACCCCCGAGACTACATTTCCCCCCAACCCCCTCATCTTTCTTGGGGGAAGGTGAGAGAGGGGGGTGTGTCCCTGAATGGCAGTTTGGAAATGTGGTCACCCTAATGCTGGCAGTGGATGTGCCAGTCTGTGTATTGCAATACATAAACTGATGTGTCCAACTATGACCCTCCCCCAGTCCCTAGTGCAGATTCCCTAACCCTCCAATGTGGTTGTTTGCTAGGACCACAGGTTTTATATCGACCAATGACGTAAGTTATTCAAGAATATGTAATGTTTCAAGTTGTCCATACATGCAAGGGAAACTGATCTCTGGTGGGCCCAACCCCAGTGAAGGTCAGAGTAAATATGCAGTTGCACTGTTGGAAAAAGCTAATGCCTCGTACACACAATTCGTTTTTCCAACAGGAAAAGTGTGATGTGAGCTTTTTGTCAGAAATTCCAACCGTGGTGGAAAAACTGATCGTGTGTACAGGGCATAACTCACCAGTAGCAGTAATAAGGCTGTACTTGACAATGACTATAGTACAATGCCAGATAACACAGTATGTCCAATGAGCTCACCTCCACCCGGTCAAAGCAAGCATATATACTGGATATATATATATATATATATATATATATATATCCAGTATATAACTATAATGTGACCACCAGTGGTGACTGGTTTGGCTTTTTTGGGGGGGTGCGCAACGTCAAACAAACGTCAGCCCCCTAGTCACCTGTCCTTCTGCTCGCCCATCCGCCAGCCAGCCCTGCATTAAGGTCATGGATGGCATTGGCTGCTTTCCCGGCCGATCCGGTCACTTCTCCTCCAATCCAGTCCGGTCTTATGACCCGCATCCTGATTGCTAGGGAGGAGAAGCAGGAAGACAATAGCGAATATTGATTCACTAATGTCACACAAGTGAAGCCAATTAAATCCCCAGGCCCTAATCATGTGTTTCTACATAAAAAAAAATAAAAAGGCTAGAGTACTTATTGTTCACGTCCATGTAGATCAGGGATCTCCAAACCACTGCCCTCTAGCTGTTGTGAAACTACACTTCCAATGAGGCATTGTAAAACTCTTAGGCCCCGTACACACATCAGAGAACCTCATCGGGCGAAACTCATCGCTCCACCCGCCGAGGTTCCGATGAGCGGTCGAAAAGGTCGTTGAGCCAAATTTCCTCATTGAACAACAAGGAAATAGAGAACATGCTCTCTATTTTGGCTCGACAAGCTTCCCGACGGTTTGCTCTTCGAAAGTGTACACACGAATGGGAGCTGTGGTGGCTCAACGTGATTGGCACTGCGCTGACAATCCGTTCACCTCTGCAGCCAAGGGTTCAGATCCCGGTCTCGGCTACATGTGAATTGAGTTTGGTGGTCTCAGCCCGGCTCCCGGTGGGTGTGCTATGCAAGGTACACCTGTGCTTAGTACGCCCACCCCCCCCCCCCCCACAAAAACCACCACACTTGCACGCACACAAAATTGGTTAATACGCACGCACTTTGGCCATGCGGTCTCCTAAAGAGAGGCGAAGGACCTACGGGGCTGGCTTGGTGGGTCGGGCCCCCTCACTCCCTCATAGGGGGAGTCCCTCTGCCCCGATGGGGTCCTGTTGGGCCCCAGTTGGGCTCCCAAGTGGAGCAGGTAGGGCGGGGTGAGTGGGAGGCCCCCCCTCACACCCGCCATTGCCACCGGGGGCATGGAGAAGGATGGCGATTGCCTCCGGGGGGAGGGTCTGCCTACTCCCAACTCCTGCAGTCCGGCTCCTCTCTCTCGAGTTCACGCACAAAATACACTTTAAAAAAAAAAAAAAAAAGAAAGTGTACACACGACTGGTTTTCTCGGCAGAATACGTCTCCCAGCGAGCTTCTCGCTGGATTCTGCCGAGAAACTCGGTCGTGTGTACGGGGCCTTACATTCACAGATATGATTAGGCATGATGGAAATTGTAGTTCCTGCACAACTAAAGGGCCATAGTTTGGAGACCCTTGTTGTAGATTAACAGATTAAATGGTAAAGGCAATCCCAGGCCCTTGGAAAAATCCACGGCCACCTCTTAAGTCTGCCCTGCATAGCCTACAGGAAGTTGCCAAGCCCTTTGCCTGCAAGCCCAGGACTATGCAACATGGATGCTGCCATCAATGCATTTTGCCACTTAGGCTATGTCAGGACCAGCTGGGGGCGCTCTCCCTGTACCTCAATTTATATATTCTTACTATCTTTTGAAACAAGTTATTTTCAGTTCCGGGTGGCGACACCCAATTCAAACCACACTTTAGTAATAGAAAATTGACAGGGTAGTCACACGATCAAGACAGGGGTAGATTGACTCTATAGAGTGGAATTAATCCAAGGGAGCAAAATACAGCTTCAAGTAGCTATATACACAGATATGCTGAACAGAACAATACCAACTTAATAACCAAACATTGATGTATGTAATACAGAATTGGATGTTAAATGATGTATATAATACAAAAGTAGAAAAATATATATTTTCATGACATTAAATTTTATTTTGGTTTAGTTGGTTTCTCTCTTTTCTTTTTAGTCCTCAAGGAACACCCCTAAATTTAACTTGGTGTTCAAACCTGTAGGAAACATACCCATATTAAAAATCCACCTTTTTTTGATTTGTTGTAAAACCTTGTCATAGTCCCCCCTGCTTTGCGATAAACCCAGGAGATAGAAGCCTTTTACTCTTAGGCCCATTCCCACTGGGGTGGGGACCGCGTCGGCAGAAAATTGGTGCTTTATAGTCAACTTTGGGGCGCTATTCGGCTGCTAGCGGGGCGGTTGTTTCAGGTCGCTTCGCAGGCACTATTGTTAGCGTTATAGCACCTGCAAAGTGACCCAGTGTGAAAGGGGTCTAAGGCCTTTTGTAATTTCTTTCATGGACCCCCATAAGGTTAATTTTTTCTTCTTCTTCTTGTTCCTCCTTAGGACTTTTCTTAATAGCGCAAAGATGTTCACCTATGCGTATTTTCAGTTATCTATTTATTCTACTAGATAGAATTGTTTACAAGGACCCACATGGGTACATGCCCATTGTTTTCAGGGTCCAGCTCTCAGGAGTATTTCTAGTGTACTCAGAGTGGACTAGCATGTCCCTGGGATTATTAGCTCTGCTGGCTATGATTTGTGGCCTAGTTCCTACTGTTCTGGCAACCAAAGGGTTAGAATCCAGAACATGCCAGGGTTTTTTCAGTGCCGATCTCACCTCCTGCCACTGTGACCTGAACTTGGTAATGAACCTAATAGATTCTGTCTGTTCACTGCTGTGCCATGGCACATTATCTATACAGTCCTGTAAAAGACTATCGCGTTCAGTGCTTAAGGCCTTCCCCCACTTCTTCCTGAGCAGTTTATGAGAATAGCCCCCCTCCCTGAACCTTTCATATGTAGCACCTGGTTACTTCCAAGTAGCGGTGCTGTTTAAATTTAGAGTGGGATCAGAGTGTTAGTTGACTCTGATCAAGATTAATGTGTTCAAAACAGGGTCTCTGTCCCAGCTTGGCTGTGCTGTGGGCTCATTCTGTTGTTCCTGGGGTGTAGTTTCACCCCAGGATGAGAGGTGGCACCAGAGTCGAGACTTAGGTGCTCTTTCCCAGCAGCCAATCAGGGGGGGAGTTTCCTCTCTGGGCATGCTGGGAGAGGGTATTTATGGGGCAGACACCATTGAGTCTGGGTCTTCTTCGCCATGTGTGGCACCCACCTTTAGGGTGACTGCACCACAGCGCCCCGGCGTTATGGCCTACCTGGCTGGGGTGCGTGTGACACGCGGTGTTCCTGGTCCCGGGACTATGTTGGTCCGGAACATCTAAGCTGTGTCGGGGAGCCCAGTGGTCAACTGGGTTCCAATTTATGAAGATCCCATGTGGTAGAGCTGTATGGTGGGGAGTGCATCAGAGGAGAGCCATTGAGATGCTGGCGATCCAAAAGGATCTTGACAAACCACCGGGGATCAAGGTAGCCGGACACTGAAGGATTGATCACCTGAGCGACTAGAAGAAGGAGATCCAGGCGTAATTTATTCAAGGAGGATCAGCTCCATAAGCACAATCAGTGAGTGCCTGCGGCAGAGGTTTCTCCCTGAATTCATTCCAGGAGGATCTGTGGCAGAGACTTTTCCTCAAGCTTCAAGTTCATTCCAGGAGGGTCTGTGGCAGAGACCTAAATAGGTTTGAGTGATACTCCAGCTGCCAGGTAAGTGAGAGAGGCCTGTCCGGGTACACTAAGTCCACTCAGGCAGGAGTGGCGCAGAAAGTGTTACACGTGGGAGCAGGACTGTTCCCTATACTACGCCTGAATCTGCTGTTCTCTTTCTTCCTTCAACTCTATCCTTCACCATAAGTTTATTGTTTTTACCCGGCTGGGTAATAAAGAGCACAGAAAAGACACTTGTCACGGACATTCCATTACATAGTTAGTCAGGTTGAAAAAAGACACATCCAGTTCAACCACAAAAAAATAAACAAACAAAATAAAAAAACACAGTATATCACATATACCCAACTCCATACCCACAGTTGATCCAGATGAAGGCAAAAAAACCCAGCAGAGCGATGATCCAATTTGCTACAGCAGGGGAAAAAATTCCTTCCTGATCCCCCGAGAGGCAATCGGATTTACCCCGGATCAACTTACCTACACATCTTAGTACTCAGTTATATTATATACATTTAGGAAAGAATCCAGGCCTTTCTTAAAGCAATCTACTGAGCTGGCCAGAACCACGTCTGGAGGGAGTCTGTTCCACATTTTCACATCTCGTACTGTGAAGAAACCTTTCCGTATTTGGAGGTGAAATCTCTTTTCCTCTAGACGTAAAGAGTGCCCCCTTGTCCTCAGTGTTGACCGTAAAGTGAATAACACCAAGTTCAGCATTACTGCTGCTATATGCACCATACACCCCTAGGGATTTAGAGAGCCATGAGGTAAATGTGCCACCCAAAACAAAACAGCAGCTCCTCCGGGGGTAGTGCTACACATACATCGAGGTTGATTGGGTGAATTGGTTAGTTTAACAGCAGTTCCTCCTAATACAGAGGAATTGACCAACAGGATTTCATCGTTTTAGGGTCTCAGGATGGTGGCTTGTGGCAACAGATTAGCCGCTGTGTCCTTCCTAAAAGTGCATGAATTGAGATATAAATATCCAGGAAGGTAACATCTTTGGGATACCACTAGCCCTTCATCAATGTATCTTCATGTCTATGTAACCACTTACAATTGTAAGTGATAGATCATTTTCTCCTCCCAGAACACTAAGTGCAGGCATATGCAGGGGTTGTGCTACTAAATATACTGCAATGTGTATCACAAAAAATATAATTGTAATCAAGTGCTTAAACTAATCACAATCCTCATTAACATGCTCCTAAGAATCAGCATTGAAATAAAAAGTTCATAAATGTATTAAAGTCCATAAAAAATAGTAGCAATTTGACCCCTGTTTCACCAGTGGGTCAAAGTCAGCAGTTTCCCCTCTGAGGATGACAATTATATCTCCTACTCTCAAACTCCCTTCAATAGACTCGGGAGAACCCGATACCTCTCATCCAATGGAAGATATATGAGGAAAGAGAATGATCATAGAATCTAGTGCTCTCTGTATTTAAAATAATTGATTTCCCATATCAAATCAGTGAAACACTCAAAAGTGTGGCTGATCAAGCATAAAAACATTGCTTCCACGACATGGGCGCGATGTGATGTCAGTATGTAGGCTCCACCCCTATATGCAATACGTCAAGACGTAGACTTCTTCAGTAGATTCCAAAGTAAAGGCAATCCCAAGAAGAAGTCTACGCCTTGATGTAACGCGTATAGGGTGTGGAGCTTATGTACCGACATCACATCGCAGCCATCTCATGGAATCAATGTTTTTATGCTTGATCAGCTAGCTTCAAGTGACACTCTTGTGAGTGTTTTACTGATTTGATATGGGAAATAAATAATTTTAAATACAGAGAGCACTAGATTCTGACATTCTCTTTCCTCATATATTCACCTGCTAGTGAAACAGGGGTCAGAATGTGAGGTGAGCAGCCTATAATACTAGTGGAGCGAGATTTTTGGTAAATCGTTTGTGGAGCTACTACAATCAGTCACTTGTTACTATTTTTATGGACTAACTATACATTTTTGCACTCTTTTTTTCAATGCTAATTCTTAGGAGCATGTTAATGAGAATTGTGATTAGTTTAAGCACTTGATTACAATTATATTTCTTGCAGTATATTTATTAGCGAAGCACTGTTTTTTTCGTTTCTTATTATTGTCCTAAAACAGAGTGAAAACACTTTTAGAGATGGCCGCTACTTTTTTTGATATTCAAATTTTTAATGTTTTTTGCATGATTTGTTGATTTCTTTACACGTTAATTGCACTAATTGTTTTTAGGTTAAAGGCATATGCTGGTGCCCAAGGGGCACCCATAGATGTACCCCTAACCTGTTGGTAATAGCCCCCTGCAAACTGAAAGATGTTATTTCTCAGGGCTAATTCGGGTAGTTCCAGAATCAGTGGCGGCTGGTGCTCAACATTTTTTGGGGAGCGCAAACAAACTGAAAAAACATCAATTGCAGCTACTGTGCCATCAAACGCACCCACTGTGCCCATCAAACGCTGCCACTGTGCCATCAAATGCTGCCACTGTGCCCATCAAATGCTGCCGCTGTGCCCATCAAATGCTACCACTGTGCCATCAAACACAGCCACTGTACCCTTCAATTTCCACCACTGTGCCCATCAAACGCAGCCACTGTGCCCATCAAATGCTGACACTGCCATCAATTGCTGACACTGTGCCCATTAATTGCTAATGCTGTGTCCCATCAGATGCTGCCAGTGTACCCCATCAGATGCCGCCAGTGTGCCCCATCAGATGCTGCCAGTGTGCCCCATCAGATGCCACCAGTGTGCCCCATCAGATGCTGCCTGCACTTACCTGTCTCAGAGCGGGTCAACGGAGGTCTCCTGCACATCCTCCATGTCTTCTTCTGTCCTCTCTCAGGCGTTCAATCACAGCGCCTGACATTTCATCCAATCAGGTGACCGGTAACAGACACGGCAACCTGATTGGCTGAGAGGCGGATTCAATGTTAGCAAAGCAAATTCTTTTGCTATCACACAGCTAAGTGAACAGCGAACGGCCAGCATTGTGTCCGCTGTTCACATTTTTGGGCGCCTATCAAGCAGGCGCTTCTAAAAAACACCCCACCGCTGTAATTCAGGTGCCTGGCGCCCGAAAAGGGTCCGGACACCTGAATAGGGGGTGGCAACGGCGAACATAGATATTTAGATATCTAGATATTCATGCAATGCATGAATCTATCTATTGAAGATAGAGTGGTGGCAGGAGAGGGGGCGACGCCCATGCACCCCTTATGGACGCACCACCGCTGCAGCATGGGCCATGTGAGTTAGGGTAAAAGCCTTTTGTAGACCTGTTTCTTGCAATTGTCTTCCCAGGTCCTTCTGACAGTTTTTATTTTAGAGGGGAGGGGTGGGGCTAACACAATGTAGCACTAGAATGTATAGCAAAGAAATAACGTAGGAAAGGCCTTTCTTCTAAAGACATAGGGCCAGATTCAGGTAGATGGGCACATCTTTATTCTTGAGTAACGTTTCTCATTTACGTTACTCCGTCGAAACTTTAGGAGAAAGTACTGTATTCACAAAGCACTTGCTCCTAAAGTTGCGGCGGCGTGGCGAAAATGTGCCAGCGGAATTCAAATTGGGCGGGTAGGGGGCGTGTAGTAGGCGCAATCCCGTGGCGAACGCACTGCGCATGCGCCGGCCGTCAATGTATCCCAGTGCGCATGCTCCACATTAGGACGGTGTTTTCTACGTGAACGTCAATGACGTCAATCCCCATTCATGGACGAGTTACGCAAACAACGTGAAACTTTTTCAATTCGACGCGGTCACGACGGCCATACTTAACATAGGATACGCGTGCTTTTTGTTGCTTTATCTTTATGCCGGGAAACCCCTTATGGAAACGTCGTAAAGTGACTGCGTCGGGCCCGCGTACGATCGTGAATTGGCGTATCTCGCTGATTTACATATTCTCGGCGTAAATCCGCGGGAACGCCCCTAGCGGCCATTTTAAAATTGCAGTTCCGATACGACGGCAAAATACAATTACGCCGCTCGTATCTGAACTCAATCCCGGCGTATCTTGTTTTCTGAATACAGAAAACAGATACGACGGCGTAGGTTAGGAGTTACGCGGCTTATCTACAGATAAGCCGCGTAACTTCTACCTAAATCTGGCCCATAAAGTGCCAAATATAATAAGATACACATGGTACCCTGTTTTTGAAATTGGGCTAAGAATTTCTGAAATTGGAGGAAGGGGCTGAGATCCATTGTAAGACCCCTTTCACACGTGTGGGCTGTTCGTTTTATCAGTTCAGTCACCTTTTTCAAAGAAAAAACAGGCAAAGTTTACATCCATTTGTCATCCGTTTTTCATCCCCCAGCTAGAGTCTTTAACCACTTGAGTACCAGAGCTTTTTTCTCTCATTCAAAAACAGATTGATTGTCAGTTTACATCCATTTTTTGTCTGAATGTTTTTTTTGACAGAAGAAAAATAGGGCATTGATCCGTTCCAAAAGAGGGATGTCATCCATTTACATCAGTTTTCCATTGAGATGCATTGATGTCCATTTTTCATCCGTCAACGGATAGATTATTAAGGGACAAATGGTCCGCATGTGTGAAATGGGCCTAAGGGTATTAGGTGGACACACGCATCCAGAATAGGGTTGACACCTCATCCCTTTAGGCCTCTTACACACAGATCAGTTTTTCTTCAGGTTTTTCTTTTCGGTTTACCAAAACTATGTAGTACAAGGGCCTGCCTGATTGCATACAAATTGAGACTCTTGAGGTTTGACCTCATATTAGATGGATTTGGTAAACTGAAAAAAAAAACCTGAAGAAAAACTGATCTGTGTGTAAGAGGCCTTAAAGTCAAACACATTAATTACACAGGTTCTGTGGCTGATTAAAGTGGTAATTAAATTCACTTAGTGCCTTATCTGCATTAAATTAGCCTCAGAACCTGTGTAATTAATATGTGTTTCATTTGAAAGGTATGCCTTCCTCTGGATCAACTGTGGGTATGGAGTTGGGTGTATGGGAGGATGTACTGTGTTTTACTTTGTTTTATTTTTATTTATTTTTTTATGGTTGAACTGGATGGACTTGTGTCTTTTTTCAACCTGACTAACTATGTAACTATGAGGTGGCAACCCTAATCCAGAAAGAACCTTCATAGGAATTCCATTTACCCAGCCAAGGAATGTGGTAGGCTGAAGAAGAGATAACCCAAGTTCTAACGGCCTAATCTCAGATTCACAGAACAGCAGGAATACAGACAGGAATGTGGGAAAGTGGTGGACGATCTTGAGGATGGACTCATAACAAGGAAACAATGGGGGCAAGCACGTAAGCAATGTCAACCAAGAGTTTATTTTGCTTCTGAAGATCCAATGCAAAATACAGTAAAACCTTAGTTTGCTAGCATAATTTGTTCCAGAAACATGCTTGTAATCCCAAGCACTTGTATATCAATGCATTTTTTTATGGGGTATAAAAGAGAAGAGAGACACCTCTAAAGGCCCATACACACGGTAGGACATCCAACAAAATTTCCCTTGGATTTTTGTCCTAATTGATTTGTCCGGTCACACCCATAAAATACACACAGTCAGACTTTTCTGCAAACTTTTCTAAAACTTTCCCATCATCACATGGTTTTTCTGCTCTTTACCGCCACCCTTTGGTTAACTTCTGCTATTGTTGGTTGATTTTAACATTGGTTCTGAGCATGCGTATTTGCACTTTGCACAAAAGTTGGTTGGATTGCTGTACACACGGTCACACAAAGCACCATCAGACTTTTGTTGCTGAAAAGTTGGTCCGTTCGCAGACCCAACTTTTTGTCAGATGAAACCTGAAAAAGTTGGTCCGATGGAGCGTACACACGATCAGACAAATTTGAAAAGTTGCAGATTTTGAAGTTGGTTGGCCAAAAGTCTGACCATGTGTATGGGGCTTAAGTGTAGCAATAGGTTGCTAAATGTTTGTACCTTCATTAAATGTAACCATATTGCTACACTTAGAGGCTCCTCTCTTCTTTTTTATAATCAGTTGTGACATGATGCTACTCTTATATCAAGGCAACATTTATTAAAACATTTTGCTTGTATCTGAAAAACGCTCTCAAACTAAGTTACTCTCAAACCAAGGTTTTACTGTATGGGCTGAAAGGGCAGACCTATAGTAGAGGGAAACATGTAAGGGCCCTTTCACACAGGGCTGTCCGTGTGCGGGCCCTGCTTTGCTCAACGGGATCAGTCCGTCAATCCCCGCTGAGCAGACAGATGACAGGTCTGTCTCTGCACACTGTGCAGGGACTGGCCTCTCAGAGTGCTGCTCTCCCCTATGGGGGATCAGATGACGATGGACCGCAGAGTCCGTTGTCATGCGCTCCGCCAGACGGATGGAAAAGTAGGGTTTTCCTCCAGCACACTTTGGCGGATCGGAGCAGGTCAGATGTCAGCGGGCATGTCACCCCCGACATCTGTGGCTCCATAGAGGTGCACGGAGCGCCCGTTCGGGTCCGGCTAAAAAACTGACAGGCGGATCTGAATAGTCCGCCCATGTGAAAGGGCCCTACGAGACTCAAGACCCCAGATTGTTTCCTTTTTATCAGTACTTGAAGGGGTGTTCCAGCCCATTTTTATGTTTATTAAAAGTCAGCAGCTACAAAAGTGTAGCTGCTGGCTTTTATTAAACATACACTTACCTGCTCCAGGGTTCCAGCGACGCGCCGGCCGGGGGTCCGCTCCTCTCCCCCCCTCCCCAGCCGGCATCTTCATTGTAAGTGTGGGCACCCAGCCCCTCGGCGGAAGGAGGAAGTGGGACAGGAAGTCCCACTCCTCCTGAAGCCCCCACTCCCCCCCCAAAAAAATTACATGCCAAATGTGGCATGTAAGGGGGTGAGGAGTGGGTTAAGCGGAAGTTCCATTTTTGGCTGGAACTCCGCTTTAATAACATAGACGTGAGTGTTGTCTTGAATGTATTTTAGCAATGTAAATCTTAGGGAAGTCAAAAAAGAGAAGGGATTGAGATTGGCAAGGTTTGCAAAGCACAGAGCAAGCACAGTGGGGTTTCCAATTTTAAATTGTTGTCTACAGCCAATAATGAATGTTTTAGGCTAGACCACTGTGTAAGAGAGGAGAATAGTTAAGTATGTAGACGTGAAAGGTCCGCTGGGATTCCTAAATATTTGATCACCCTGGATGCCCATTGGAAGGAAAAAATTATCTAATTATCTTTCCATCGGACCAATTTTTTTGGCTTTCATCGGACAAAAAGTTGGGTCTGCGAACTGACCAACTTTCAGGCAACAAAAGTCCGATGGTGCAAAGTCCGATCGTGTGTACAGCAAACCATCGGACTTTTGGACAAATTACAAATGCGCATGCTCAGAACCAATGTTAAAACCAACCAACAATAGCAGAAGTTAACCAAAGGGTGGCAGTAAAGAGCAGAAAAACCACGTGATGATGGGAAAGTTTTAGAAAAGTTTGCAGAAAAGTCGGACTGTGTGTATGCTATGGGTGTGACCGGACAAATCAATTAGGACAAAAATCTAAGGGAAATTTTGTTGGATGTCCTACCGTGTGTATGAGCCTTAAGGCCGCGTACACAAGACCAAATACATCTGTTCAAATCGGTCTGGCAGACACGATCAAACCAAAATCCCCACTGGCAGACAGCGCGGTAAAGTGGCGGTGACGTTGACGCCGCCACGTCACCGCACCATCGAATCCATTCGACGCATGTGCGGGCATATATGTCTGCTGGTTAGCGTAGTAACCAGCAGACATGTCGGATGGACGGATTCCCAGCAGACAGATTTTAAAGCATGCTTTAAAATCTGTCGGCTGGCCAAATCTGTCTGTTCGCCCGTACACACGATCGAATCTGTCTGCTGAAACGGTCTGGCAGACCGTTTCCAGCAGACAGATTTGATCGTGTGTACGCAGCCTAATACTCCATATGCACGGGACGTTTTTACAACTGCTCCTAAATTATTAAACATGACATATAATAACCCGCGTTAAAATGTCAGTTTTGCCACGTTTACATGCCGCGTTTTGCCACGTTTGTGTTTAGAAGCGTTTCAAACCAAAAGAAAATCTGCGTCTGAACCCCATTTTTTGCTTTTAAAGAAACACTGTTAAACGCAACTGCCTAAAAATGGCAATAAACAAGACTGTGTACATGGTCACATAGGATAACATTGAATGAGTTCAGAGGCAGTTGAAAAAAGCGTTCAACTGCCTCTGAATGTACGTTTAGCAGCGTCCCGTGTACATTGGGCTTAAATGACAGTGGTCCTTTGTTTAAAAAGCCCGGTACATGTGTAGCGCCCCTGTACTTCCAAGTACGGACGCTATTGAAATTTAGTGGGAAAGATCAGAGTGAAAAAAAAAATATGTCACCATATCCTTCCTTACTGCGAAAAAGTAATTGAAGGGGAGAAAAGGAAAGAAAAGAACAATCCTGATTGATCTGAACTATTCCAATGAGAGCATTCACATTGCTGGATCCATTAACTGGGATCAGCCCTGTGTATTGCTCCCTGGTGTGTGCTGGAGGCCATAAAACTATCAGTGAAAGTGATGTGGATCTTCGGCAGCTGAAGAGATTTTAATTCATGTAGATCTCTGTCTCTTTTTCCGCTTGCTGGCACTCCCCTAGGTAATCTACTCACCAGACAGGAGTTGTAAAAGTGCCTATACACAATCTCTCTGGATTACGGTGCAGGAATCCCTCTCGGGTGGCATAAAGGTTTGGTCAGATCTCTCTGTTAGCCGGCTGTTCCTCTCGGGGTATGCGTTGATGGCAATCATAAAGTGCATTAGTGCATCAGTGCGATCATATGAAAAAGGAAGGGGAAGCTCCACATAGTGTAAATCCGTTTATTCAAATAAACCTTCCCCCCTTTTAATAAAATATGCTTACAATATATAAAAACAAAGAGGCTTGTCACATAAAAAGATGTACGGCTTTCTCACTTGTAATAGTCAGAGGTATTCACTATTGCTGCCGTGAGTCCCGTGAAGCCGTAATCCTGATTGGACCGATGAGTCACGTGGTCACGCCCTGACACGTTTCGTGATTGGCTTCACGTCTTCAGAGAGCGTGCTAGCACATTGCACAGAGCGGCCGTGAACCTCCTCTTTTCGGGTCCCCTGTTGGTTCTCCTGGCCCCTCACCTTTTTACAGTGCCCCCATGGAAAGAACTTGTGTGTGTGCTCACACTTGAGCCTCGCTGCTGAAGTGAGGGGAGAGAAGAGTGCACAGCGCTGGATGAAATAAGGGCTCGGGTAAGTATAAGCGAGGGGGAGGGGTGCTGACACCTAAACATTTTTTACCTTAATGCTTTAGGGTAAAAAATGTTTAGGCTTTACAACCACTTTCTGCCCGCCCACCGTCAAATGACAGAGGAGTGGAGCGGCTCTCGTTTTGGGATGACATCATATGACGTTGCCCCAAAATGGCTGCTCTCCTAGGATATGGAGTGACCCCGTTCTCGGTTTAGACTCGCGTTCTTGATATGGGTGATAGCATCACGCGGTCCTTGCGCGTTTGACCTAAGTGTTGGAGCCGCTGTGTTCCGGTGTCCCATGCCTTCACTGTAACCCAGTATCGGTGTCCAATTACAGCCTTTCACTTGTAAATGTGGAAGTGCCATTTATCGGCTCTCCTCGCCTCACACTGACAGAGTGTGTGGTGAGGAGAGCCAATCAGAGGCATCTCTGGAGACCAGGACAGGTAATCAGGGCACTGATCATCAGTGCCCTGATTACAGTAAAGCCCATCAATGCCGCCTCTCAGTGCCCTTTAGTGCTCATCAGTGCCGCATATCAGTGCCACCTATCAGTGCCAATCAGTGAGGCATATTAGTGCCTCCTCATCAGTGCCATCTAATGAGTGCCCTTCAGTGCAGCCTATCAGTGCTTCCTTCATCAGCGCACATCAGTGAAGGAGAAAAATTTACAGAAATCTAGGCGGCGGGCACATTGTGCAGGGATTGGGGCATCGGCGGGGATATCGGGTGACGGGTATCAGACCCGCTTCCCGATTGGCTGGGAGGAGGATCAGTTTTGCAACAGCGACTATTCATTCCCTGTTGTGTAACCCCTGGGTGGGCTCATGGCTCTGCGACCCGACCCCACCCTATTTTGAAACCTATTAGAACCTCTGGTGCCAGGTGCCTAAAAAAAACACCCCTGCCACTGTAATTCATGCGCCTGACATCCTGAAAGAGGCTAAATGCATAAATAGGGGGTAGTGGCATGTGGATGATAAAGCATTAATTAGGATGTGGCGGTCGTGTATAGAGGGGGCGGCGCCCCTAATGGACGGGCTGCTGCTGGATAGAGGGACTTTGTTCCAATTTAGGGACAGTCCCTCAAAATCAGGGTCAGTTGGAAGCTACGCATAGAGGAGTGTGAAAGGGTTGGAAATTGTACAAATATTTTTCTACCGTTCTCTGTGCCTTTCTGTCCCAGTAACAACTGTACACCCCCATTTCCCCTATAGACATCACAAGCACAGGAAATCAGGGTCAAACTCCTCAATGGGGTCACAAGCTGAAATAAACACCTGAGAGAAATGTTATTTCTTCTTTATTCCATCCATCCTAACAAGCAAACAAAAAATAGCAGGAACTAAATTGTCAGGAGACATTTTCGGGGGGCGGCATTCCTGATGCACAAAGCGGTCCGGTTGCCATGGGGGCAGTCCGGAAGTGACGAGGGAATTTGTTGACAGCGGAGGCTGCAGGATGCCCTGTGAGGAGGAGGAGGATCGGCTGTGAGCTCGGCCCGGAACGGAGCGCTGCTGCACATCCCAGCTGTACCGACAGAGCTGGAGGGGGGAAGCCGGACCCGGAGGGGGAGGACAGGAAGTGCTGCACCGTCTTTTGCTTGGTAAGGTTATCTCCGTGCACAGTTCTTGGGGACTCTCTTCACACCCATAGGTCGCTGCTGGGACTGATTTCCAGGGACATACACATGTGGCCCGGGAAGCTCCCCTATTGGTTAATATTTAATTAAATTCGTTTTATCATATGAAGAGTAATGATCAGCTGGCTTTGACTGATGTCCCTGGGAATGTCACTGCTCTTCATGACTGGAAAGTCAATTTTTTTTCCTTCAAGGTTTTAACTCCTAATAAGGCAATTTCCAGTCCCTCATCAATGTAAAGGTCCCTGTGGGCATTGCCTTTATGTCGCTCCTTCGCTGGTCACACTACTGCAGGATTGAGTCGCCAAGTGACAGAGACCCTGACCCATATAAACATAACATAAGCCACCTGAATAAACCATCTATTTCTGTCATTGGCGGCATGATGGCTAAATAGGACTCTTACCTCTTTCTAGGGTGACCCTGGACAGGGTGACACCGAATGCACAGGTGTGATCCATTTTTTGGCAACTCCTATAGACAGAAGATCACCACCTGAAAGATCCCCAACCCTCTGCACTGCCACGGCTGTTTTGGAAGTTTTCTTTGTTTACGTATTTAAAAATAAAAAATTTAGACCTGAAGATTAAACACCCCCGCCCCCCGAAACACTATATCTTTTCTGACACCACAGTGATTTTTTTTTTTTTTTTTTATGTCACACAATTTTAGTGCCGCGGTTTAGGAGTTTATTTTAGAACACACCAATGCAATAAATTGGCCCTTTTCTTGTAAAATAGGTGGTTATGCTGAGTAAATAGATACCCAACATGTCAAATCTTAAAAATGCATGTGCCTGTGAAATTGAAAAACACTTCAGTACCCTATATTTTCCATAGGTGAAGCTGTAAAAGCCCCCGGCAGGTCATCAGTGTAGAATTGACTATGCCTACGTTCACATTGGAGTGATTTGTCATGTGATTTGAGAGATCAAATTGCATGACAAGTCGCATCCTATTGGCGGCATTGGCACTGTTCCAATCGGTGCGACACAGATTTTGTGGCGTCGCACCGATTTGCAAAAGTAGTTCCTGCACTACTTTTGCTGATTTCAGGTGTAATTTCTATAGATATCCGTGTATGAGTAATAATGGGCCTAGAATAATTGATTTCACTGCAGCGTGCGCATCAATATGTATGTGTAGAGCAATCTACACTTATATGCGTAGGCACCCATACGTGTGCATTTACATTTGTACGTGTGGGCTGGGCTTCAAACTTTTTTTTGGGGGGGGGCTTAATTTTTTTTACACTTTTTATTTATTTTTACTAAACTTTTTATTCCTCACAAAGAGGGGAAAAAAAAGCCCTCTACTGATGATTTTTTGGTCACAGGTGCTCCTTAGAGGAACTGCAGCCTGCTGACATCATTTGTAATAAAAAGATCTTTGCCATTCTGAAGCTTCCCTCCAACCACTTTGCATATATTTTTATATATACTGTGATTCTGTACTTGCCAAATATGCTGCAGAAATCTCCCTTCACCAAGTCTGGCTGCAGACATTTTAACTGTGGGCAGCTGAAGTTGCTGCCTGTTCACTTCCTGGATTACACAGAGGCACACCTCCAGGTCTACAGCTGTCATTGGCCCTCTTATGACTCACCCCCCTTCTGGCAAACCCTCACGAGACTGAGAGCTGTGGATGATGTCATAAGCCTAGGTTATTTTCCAGACAAGAAACAGGAAGTGGATTGTATAAGGTATTTACTGGCAGAAATAAAAATGTTTTACTATCCAAAGGTAAAGCAACAAGGGCAGAAAATGTAATAGATGGAAAGATGAAAAAAAAAGACCTGAATGTTCACAAAGAGGAAGTAATCCCTGATTGGTTTCACTTCCTCTTTGTTCCCCTGCAAAGTAAAAACATAATGGGCTAGTATACATCGCATACAAGTAGAGCTGCAACTAACGATTATTTTCATAATCGATTAATCGGCCGATTATTTTTTCGATTAATCGGATAAAATCATTAAAAAAACGTAATGTGGAATTTTTTCGTTTATTTAACAGTAATAATGAAAAAACATGTTACACTCAAACGGCAGATTAAAAAACCTTTAACATTACACAACTTTGCAGCAGTACTATTCCTACCCGGGAACACCAATGCTGGGGCACTATTCCTACCCGGGAACACCAATGCTGGGGCACTATTCCTCCCGGGAACACCACTGCTGGGGCACTATTCCTCCCGGGAACACCAATGCTGGGGCACTATTCCTCCCGGGAACACCAATGCTGGGGCACTATTCCTCCCGGGAACACCAATGCTGGGGCACTATTCCTCCCGGGAACACCAATGCTGGGGCACTATTCCTCCCGGGAACACCAATGCTGGGGCACTATTCCTCCCGGGAACACCAATGCTGGGGCACTATTCCTCCCGGGAACACCAATGCTGGGGCACTATTCAAAGTATTGCAACGATCGCCATTTTATTCTCTAGGGTGTTAGAATAAAAAATATATAATGTTTGGGGGTTCTAATTATAGGGAAGGAGATGGCAGTGAAAAATTACATTACAGTTGCTGTTTAAATTGTAATGTCAAACGGCCACCACCAGATGGCGCCAGCTCACAGAAGGAAGAGCTTGGGACTTCACAAGGCCGCAAAGCCGCGGCCTCAATTAGCGTTTGCCGCGGACCCGCGGCGATCGCGCGGTGGAGGTGGTGGGGGCGCACGGAGACACACGATCCTGTGCCTCCGTGCACCCCCACCTCCCCCGATGCTCGATCGCGGCGGGCCCGCGGCAAATGGTAATTGAGGCCGCGGCTTTGAATGGGCGGAAGGGCGGACCGATTATTCGATAATGAAAATCGTTGACAACGATTTTCATTATCGAATATTATCGATAATATTGATGAATCGTTTCAGCTCTACATACTAGCCCATTATGTGTCACTTACCTGCAAACGAAACCTGCGCTGTCCCCGCTGGTGGCTGCATCCATCTTCCCCCCTCTTCCTTCTGGGGCTGTGGACTGCCCTGTGACTGGCTGGAGCCACGTGACGTCACTCCCATGCGGGAGCCATCAGAAACGGCACTTGCGAGTGAAGAAATGACACAGAGGTCTGTTTCTTCACAGCGCATGCGCCAATGTCATCATCCGCGCGCTACTAGGTAAATATCTCCTAAACAGCGCATTTAGGAGATATTTCCACTACCTATAGGTAAGCCTAGAACAAGGCTTACCTATAGGTAAAACTGAAAATCCAGAGGTTTACAACCACTTTAATAAGACATCAGGTGTAAAACGGACTGCTGATGTCTCATCCGTCCTCCAATGAAGATGCTGGGTTGCAGATGACGTTCTATCAGCTTCTTCCCCATTACAAATGACTGGGACACTGACGTGGGCACTCTAAAGTGACGTTTTACATGTTGCTTCCGGATCAGTAAGTCTTCGAGGAGGAGTGACAGGTTTGCTGGTTTTGTCAGTGAGGATGCAGCAACACGGGTGAGTAGTTTATTTGCTCTTCAGGTGAACCTGCCACTGGAAAACAGGATCACTTGTGTGGTCTTAAGAGACGGTCTATATTGGGACAATTTCTTAATGATCAGACAGAAAAAGTTGATCTGCGAAGATGTAATTTTCCAGCTGCTGTTCTTCAGATGAATAAGTATTTCTCATGTCCTTCTGTTGTCAGATAATCCCCCACACAGGGATGTACATTTGTTGTACAGCCGGTCCCTGGGTTACAAACAAGAGAAGGACTGAAGGTTTGTTCTTAAAGCGGAGCTCCACCCTGATTTTTATTTTATTTTTTCAAAAATCTAAAAAAATTAAATGGGGGAAAAAATTCAAAATAAATACTTACCCTAAATAGGCTGTTGCTATGCGGAAGTCCCGAATCTGCCCTCATCTTCCGCGGTGTGGTTTTCTTCTTCCTCCTCCTCTTCTCGGTGTAGTCTTGTGAATGGGCCGCGCTGCATTCTGGGAACTGTGTGTGTCCCAGAAAGCAGCCGGACCATTCACAAAGCGCCGCGCTCCTCGCACATGCGCAGTAGGAAATGGGCAGTGAAGCCGCACGGCTTCACTGCCTGTTTCCCTGGCTGTGGATGGCGGTGCGGGCGCCTAGGACAGGTAAGTGTCCTTATTTAAAGTCAGCAGCTACACTGTTAGTAGCTGCCGACTTTGAAAAAAAAAAAAAATGCGGGTGGAGCTCCGCTTTAAAGGGGTTGTAAAGGTACAATTTTTTTCCCCTAAATAGCTTCCTTTACCTTACCCTCCTTCACTTACCTCATCCTTCTATTTTGCTTTTAAATGTCCTTATTTCTTCTGAGAAATCCTCACTTCCTGTTCTTCTGTCTGTAACTCCACACAGTAATGTGAGACTTTCTCCCTGGTGTGGAGTGTCGTGCTCGCCCCCTCAATTGGACTACAGGAGAGTCGGGACGCCCACTAATGTGAATATATTCGCCAGCACACCAAGGATCGTTTAAAAGAACGTCCAAAAAGTTTTTATTGCAGGGAAACGATCACAAAAACAGCAACGTTTCAAGGTCGTGCAGGACCTCTTCGTCACTTGCCTGACGAAGAGGTCCTGTGTGACCTCAAAACGTTGCTGTTTTTGTGATCGTTTCCCTGCAATAAAAACTTTTTGGACGTTCTTTTAAACGATCCTTGGTGTGCTGGCGAATATATTCACATGATTACTTTTCCAGTTCCCTGCTGGTGATCGCTTCAGCACCCTCTTTTTTTCTTACTGGCTGCTCTCCAGGAAGGTCTGCAATTGGAATATTTTGAGACAGGACGCCCACTAACACACAGCTCCTTTCTCTATCCGCAACATAGAGAGCATCCTGACTCTCCTGTAGTCCAAGGGAGGGGGCGAGCACGACACTCCACACCAGGGAGAAAGCCTAGCATTACTGTGTGGAGTTACAGACAGAAGAACAGGAACTGAGGATTTCTCAGAAGAAATAACGACATTTAAAAGCAAAATAGAAGGATGAAGTAAGTGATGGAGGACTGTCCTAAGGTAAACCCCTTTAAAACTTGTTTGTAAGTCGTAACAGGTACATTTTTAAGTTTAACTCCAGCCTGTGCAGTGATGTGGGATGTTTTGGGTGCTTCTGGGCGTGCAGACATGTTATTTGGGGCACTTGTGGCCATGCAGTATTGCGTTGTTGGATGTGTCCGGCGCTGCAAGATGGTTGCTTGGTGGTATCAGGGACCAGTGTGGAGCGCAAGCAGTTGGCAGTGACGTTGCACCACCTCTGTTCGTAAGTAGGAGTTCGCAACTCAGATGTTCATAACTCGGGGACTCCCTGTACCTGGTTGGAACATTTTGCAGTTGGTTGATATTGCTGCATGTGTATCTAGTTAACAACATATATATTTCTGATAACCACCACGTATCAGATTGTTCCATTGTCAGATGGATGGTGTGTTCTATCTATAGATGGCCTTCAGATGGCTATAAACATCTTGATGCTACTTTTAATTAGATGCCAGGCAAGGTTCAGGTCATTTATAGCTGCACTTTGGGATGAATTCAGTAACTTCTGACATCTGAAACAATAGTTTTCATTCAGAGAGATTTTCTAAATGTCTTACGACTGCCTATGATCCTTCATGGAGGAGCGAGAAGAAAGTAGTGAACCTCATACATGGTTTGAATCCAGAGACGGGTCTTGTTGCAGTTGAGTAGGGGGCTGATGTCTCCCCTTCTCTAGTTCACAGTGGGACATCTACCTTGTCTATAGCTAGTCCTAAGCTGCTTACTGACATTAGATGCCTAGCCAAAGATCCTTTTAGAGGCAGGTTCCTATAGGATGTTGGTGCCTATAGAAGGGGAAGCACTGCGAGTACCCGACTGTTTTGGCGGAAACAAAAGTGATTAGCTGGGATTCTGAGAATATTCTTCCCAGCCACTCAATACCCAATAAAATCAATGCATCATAAGACCATGTTCATATCGATTTTACTTTTTAAATCGCTATCCATTTCCGGCAACGTCACTGTCCAAATCGGTGCGATGCCGACTTTACCGTACTGCACTGATTCCAAAAAGAAAGTCCTGCACTACTTTTGGTGACCTGAATAGACATCTGTGCATGAACCCGCACAGATGTTGGACTGAAATGCTGGTTTGAAATCTTGCGAGTTCAGCTAAACTCCCACGTTTTCAAACTGGCCCTCAGTGTGACCGTGGGCTAATGCCGCACACACACAATCAGAAATTCCAAAAAGAAAACCGTGGTTTTTTTTTCTGATGGAATGCTGGCACAAACTTGTGTTGCATACACACGGTCACACAAATCTTGTTGGAAATTCCGACCGTCGAGAATGCAGTGACATAAAAGCTGAGACCAATGAAGTTCAATAGGCAGTTTGGCTCTTCTGCTTGATTCTGAGCATGCGTGTTTTTTTTTGCATGTTGGAATTGCATACAGATGAGCGGATTTTCCGTTTTTTTTTTTTTTCCATAGGTAAAATGGAGAACCAGCTCTCAATTTTTTGTTGGAGGAAATTCCAACCGTAAAAGTCCGATGGAGCATACACCCGTTCGACCAAAAGCTCACATCAGACTTTTCTTGTCGGAATTTCTGATCGTGTGTATGGGGTCCATGCAAGAAAACCCTAGTGCTATGTATACTGTTTGTAACCCTCCTATTTTGCTACATAAAGAATTGAAAGAGAAAAAAACAAAATGAATACTTCATGCAGCCACCCAAAAACAGCAGTTTTGCATAAACATAAGTATAGCCTACATGCCTGTAGACCAGGGGTGCCCAACCAGTGGCCGGGGGCCACATGTGGCCGCGGAGCCCTCTAATGTGGCCCGCGACCTCCTGCTCTGTAATTGAATAGAATACAGTTATTAAAGGGGAGTTCCAGTCCCTCCAAATTTTTTTTTTTAATGACTGCTCTGTCATTTTTGAAACCTGGAAAATAACATTACTAACATGGCATATTTTATTGCTCCTTTACTTTCTTGAAAAATAATCTTTTACTCACAGATCTCGGATGCAGGCAGGTTCCATTTTGGCTGTGGACTGTGTGAAGCCGTTCTGTGTTCATTTCCTGGACTTTTGTAATGCCTAAGTGGTTGCTATAGCAATGTCAATTAGGGTTGTCCCGATACCACTTTTTTAGGACTGAGTACAAGTACCGATACTTTTTTTCATGTACTCGCCGATACCGAATACTGATACTTTTTTTAAATGTCATGTGACAGTTTTCAAACCACAATACAGACTAAGGATATTTTCTTTAGAAATATGAAGAACTCTAACTTAAGACATTATAAAAGACTAAAAATGAATAAAAATGTTTTATTTGCTTGTCACGCAGTAGTAAAAAACTCAAAGAATTTTCACAGAACATGTTGATAAATACAAAAAAAGTATTCTATTTAGGTATCGGGAGCATTTGGGCGAGTACAAGTACTCCCGCAAATACTTGGTATCGGTCCCGATACCGATACTAGTATCTGGACAACCCTAATGTCAATTCATGTAATTCATAAGGAGGGAGCTGGATCCCTTTCTCCTGTCATTGACCATTCGCGTCATCTGCAAATACTGCGAGATCTCGGCAGTAGGCGATATCCCAGAAACCCTTGTAATCGCCTAGGCTATTAGGGGCGGAAGTCAAGAAGGAAAAAAAGGTAAAAAGGAATTTCTAGACAGAAAAATAAATAAATAAATGCCAATGTGAAAATGATTCGTTTAGGAGATTGAATATAGATCAAGTTAAAAAAATGGGTGGAACTCCTCTCTAAAGGTAAGTTTATTACTAAAATCACAGTGTATATATGGGCATATGTGTTCTGCAGTGGTGACTGGACTGCTTTTAAACTGATCCGCAGCTGCAGTGCAGTGCACCTGTGGATTACCTGCACTGAGCCATAGCCTTCTATTACCTCCGAGTTTGGTGTGCTTTCTGAAAGTGCACCACACTTACAGGATTTAATAGAAGTCTATGGCAAAGTGCAGCTAACCTGCAGGAAAGCCACAGGTGAACTGTGTTGCACTCTTGGTGCAGGTTAACAACAGTGCATTAGTGTGAAAGCAGTCTTAGGCCCCTTTGACGCAGTCGGTCCAACCCAATCGGACCATCCATACACCTCTAAGGAGTGGCAGATGTAAATGTACTTGTGTCCGTTTAAAAAAATGCCTATATCTGATTCGCAAAAAAGAAAAGAGTAAAGTGGGTTTTCTAGAATAGAGTGGGCTGCCATTCACCCACTCCGCTTACCGTGGCCCGCAACCGGTTACCGAGTCGCTTAAGTGGCCCTCGCTCTTCAAAAAGTTGGGCACCCCTGCTGGAGACTGTACTCATCAAGCACTATACACATCCACTCTATGGGCGGCTGTACAATGCACCTGATCTTCCCAGACAGGAGATCTGTGTGCATGAGGCCTTAGGCTGGGCTCACACTAGTGTGAATTGGATGTGGGTTTCTTCGCATGCAATTTGCATGACAGTAGCTTGTGCCTGTGTCTTGTCGAGCTGGTTCCTCCATCAGATAGGTTCCTGCCTCGACTGCACAGGCGCCGCCAGGAGCAGGGCATGTGCAGTAGGAGACCACGGAAATATCCAGCAGATTGTCAGCTTAAACGCGCTCGCTCCTGATGCCTGCTTATACAGTACACGCCACTCTACACAGCAAGGGGCAGATGTGAGACGTCTAGTTTATTGAGAAAACCATCCCCCAAAGACTGCTCAATATCACATCTGCCCCTTGCTGTAAAGAGCGGCGTGTACTATACAGTGTATAATCAGGCATCGGGAACGAGCGCGTCTGTAGCTGACGAACGGCTGTTCCTGCTCTGAGTCTTCCGCCGGCTCGGATTGCGCCTGCGCACTCCGGAGGGAACCATATCGATAGAAGGAACCAGCTCGGCAGAACACCTGCTCTTCATGGAGCCGGTTCCTACATCTCCGTGGCGGCTGCGGAGCAACTTGCACAGGAGTGCTGTGTGTCTTTGGCTCTGTTTCATGGTCTAATTTAGGCAAAAATGTCATCCCTGATTCGTCCCTGAAACAGAGTACAAGGGATGCACCAGACCCCTGCTGCGAGCCGCATCTGTGTGAACCCCGCTTTAGACTATACATTTGTACATGTCCTTGGGAGATAAGGCACTGTTTGTTCTATTGCTGACTAACTTTTTAGCTATTATTCCTTTGGAAATTGCTAATATCGGGGCTGTCTCTGGCTGTAGTACTTTTTGAGCCACTGACTTGGAACAAATCAGCCCCAGGTTTTAGATTTGCATGCCTATTTTGGGCCAGGCTCCATTCACGTTTGTGCGACTCCAAAGTTGTGTGATTTCTATTGCAAATTTACATCTTTATATGGACGCAACTTGGATACGACTTTGGCTATTGACTTTGGCCATTGACCTTGGCTTTGACTGTTGCACAACTGTGAATGGCGCCTCAGTGTTTTCGAACATATTAAACCCACAGGGTTGCTATAACTGCCAAATGGCAGTCGGGCAACTAGCATTTTTAAAAGGGGGTTAGCAATGGCAGCCCCCATATTTGACTCTTTAAGGGCCCATTTAATTTAAGCGTGTGTAGAGGTTAATTTAAAAAAAAATAATGTTTTGCCATTAGGCAGGTACATTGCCACGCGTCAATGTTTCCTTTGCGTGTTGACATGCGTTTTGATGTGCGTTGATTAGTTTACTTTGGTGTGATTTGTAACTCTAATTTGAACTACTAAGTACAGATCCGGTATCGCGGTACAGATACCGTGTTCATTCCCTATCAATTATACACGGAGAGAGTGTTTCCCTATCCTGGCATAAATAATGAATCTTGGGGTATTATTTGTGCTGCTGCCTGTTTGCTTTTCGTTTTACTTTGTATTTTGTTTTTATTTATTTTTTACACTTTTAGGGAGATCTTTTAATTGTAATTTGGCTATACATTTGAAAGACACCTGAACTCCAAGCCAATAGCTAAATATGCAGATGAAATGCATACATGCTGTTTTACCTGCCATGGGATTTGTTTTTCTGTCCATCCAGTCCTGAGGCTCGCACCGCTCTGCCACATAGCACAGCCCTGTCTTGCAGGAGACAAGACCTGATTTTTCCCTGATGGACAATGAAAGGAGAAGCATCAGAATGATGTTCTATACTCGTAAAGTGATATTAAAGGCTTTGTTTTTTAATAACATTTTATACTTGCCTGCTCTGTACAATGGTTTTCATAGAGCAGCCCAGATTCTCCTCCTTTTCGGGTCCCCCACTGACGCTCTTGACACCCCCAACCCCCTCCTGTGCATACCTTCATGCATAGAATATATGAGGGTAAAAAAACACGAGCCTTTAGAACCACCCCAGCACATCTGTACTTCACAACCAAGCCGCCGCCCCCTTTCCGCTCCCCTCGTTTTATGAGACATTCTATGACATCTCTTTAGACTAACGGGTTTCCCTTGTGATCAGCGAACATCGAAGTACAAGCCCATTTACATGAGCACAAATTTATTATCAATTGCACAAGATGGATATAACATGACGTCTACATATGTTTGATAGACAGTGTTTCATTTGTTAATTTTTTGATATGACAATACTCAATTATCCTGATATTTGTTGCTTATTTGCCATAAGTTATCTCATTGTGTATGACTGGATACTTTAACCTCTTAAGGACCGCCTCCTGCACATATAAATCAGCAGAATGGCACGGCTGGGCACAAGCACGTACAGGTACGTCCTCTTTAAGTGCCCAGCCGTGGGTCCGAAGCTCCATGGCCGTGGGACCCGTGGACCCAACCGCCGCTGGAGTCCTGCAATTGGTCCCCAGAGCTGAACAACGAGGAGAGCTGTGTGTAAACACAGCTTCCAGAAGAGGAATTATTAATTGTATTAAATTGTATTCTATATACTATGAAAATTATATACAGTGCAGAAAATAAGTATTTGAACACCCTGCTATTTTGCAAGTTCTCCCACTTGGAAATCATGGAGGGGTCTGAAATTGTCATCGTAGGTGCATGTCCACTGTGAGAGACAAAATTCCAGAAATCACAATGTATGATTTTTTTAACTATTTATTTGTATGATACAGCTGCAAATAAGTATTTGAACACCTGAGAAAATCAATGTTAATATTTGGTACAGTAGCCTTTGTTTGCAATTAGAGGTCAAACGTTTCTTGTAGTTTTTCACCAGGTTTGCACACACTGGAGGAGGGATTTTGGCCCACTCCTCCACACAGATCTTCTCTAGATTAGTCAGGTTTCTGGGCTGTCGCTGAGAAACACGGAGTTTGAGCTCCCTCCAAAGATTCTCTATTGGGTTTAGGTCTGGAGACTGGCTAGGCCACGCCAGAACCTTGATATGCTTCCTACAGAGCCACTCCTTGGTTATCCTGGCTGTGTGCTTCGGGTCATTGTCATGTTGGAAGACCCAGCCTCGACCCATGTTCAAAGCTCTAACTGAGGGAAGGAGGTTGTTGCCCAAAATCTCGCAATACATGGCCCCGGTCATCCTCTCCTTAATACAGTGCAGTCGCCCTGTCCCATGTGCAGAAAAACACCCCCAAAGCATGATGCTACCACCCCCATGCTTCACAGTAGGGATGGTGTTCTTGGGATGGTACTCATCATTCTTCTTCCTCCAAACACGGTTAGTGGAATTATGACCAAAAAGTTCTATTTTGGTCTCATCTGACCACATGACTTTCTCCCATGACTCCTCTGGATCATCCAAATGGTCATTGGCAAACTTAAAGAGGGGGTTCACCCTAAAAAAATAAAAAATCTTTGTCTCCACTGACATTCAGCATACTAGCGTGAGCTACAGTATGCCTTTATTTTTTTTCTTCTGTGCTGTACTTACAGTTTAATCTGTTTTTTTAGTTTCAGACTCCGGGCAGGAAATAGGCGTTCCTATCAAGAGGGGAACATGATTGACGGCCGGCTATGGCACGTCACGCGTTCCGAAAATAGCCGGAGTAGGACTCGGCTCTTCATGGCGCCTGCGCACAGACTAGGAGCTGACTGCGCAGGCGCCGTGAAGAGCCGAGTCCATACGGGCACCTGCGCAGTCAGCTCCTAGTCTGTGCGCAGGCGCCGTGAAGAGCCGAGTCTACTCCGGCTATTTTCGGAATGCGTGACGCGCCATAGCCGGCCGTCAATCATGTTCCCCTCTTGATAGGAACGCCTATTACCCCGCGGTAGCCTGAAACAGACAAATAGTTTAATCTGTAAGTACAGCGCAAAAAAATAAAATATAGGCATACTGTAGCTGACGCTAATATGCAGGATGGCATGGTACATAGTTGTTTTTTAGGGTGAAACTCCGCTTTAAGACAGGCCTTGACATGTGCTGGTTTAAGCAGGGGAACCTTCCGTGCCATGCATGATTTCAAACCATGACGTCTTAGTGTATTACCAACAGTAACCTTGGGAACGGTGGTCCCAGCTCTTTTCAGGTCATTGACCAGCTCCTCCTGTGTAGTCCTGGGATTTCTCACCTTTCTTAGGATCATTGAGACCCCACGAGGTGAGATTTTGCATGGAGCCCCAGTCCGAGGGAGATTGACAGTCATGTTTAGCTTCTTCCATTTTTCTAATGATTGCTCCAACAGTGGACCTTTTTTCACCAAGCTGCTTGGCAATTTCCCAGTAGCCCTTTCCAGCCTTGTGGAGGTGTACAATTTTGTCTCTAGTGTCTTTGGACAGCTCTTTGGTCTTGGCCATGTTAGTAGTTGGATTCTTACTGATTGTATGAGGTGGACAGGTGTCTTTATGCAGCTAATGACCTCAAACAGGTGCATCTAATTTAGGATAATAAATGGAGTGGAGGTGGACATTTTAAAGGCAGACTAACAGGTCTTTGAGGGTCCGAATTCTAGCTGATAGACAGGTGTTCAAATACTTATTTGCAGCTGTATCATACAAATAAATAGTTAAAAATTCATAAATTGTGATTTCTGGAATTTTTTTTTTGGATTATGTCTCTCACAGTGGACATGCACCTATGATGACAATTTCAGACCCCTCCATGATTTCCAAGTGGGAGAACTTGCAAAATAGCAGGGTGTTCAAATACTTATTTTCTGCACTGTATGTTGAAAGAAAAACTGAACAGGAAGATCCAGAGCTGTGTGTAAACAAAAATTGTTGTCTCTGGAGAGCCGCACACTGAACAAATTTTAGCGTTTATTGAAAGGACAGCACTACAAGTCACAGCAAAGTAAAATAAAATAAAACCCACGTTGACGCGTTTTGCTCTAACACTAGTGCTTGGTCATATGACTAAGCACTTGTGTTAGTACGAAATGCGTCAGGGGTTGGGTTTTATTTTTTTTTACTTTGCTGTGACTTTCAATAAACGCTACAATTTGTTCAGTGTGCGGCTGTCCAGAGACAACAATTTTTGTTCCTGCTTTACTCATCAAAAAGTGTAACCAAAGTGACACTCTGCTGCGGCCATCTTGGTACACCCGCACTCGTCCGCCCTAAGCCTACAAGTCTGAAGTCGACATCTTTTTACACCCACCAAAGTCTTGCATCTCACTCTTTTTACCAGTAAACTCAGCTTATATCGTGAAATATAGGATTTTGAAATCCGTCAAGCTGTTTTGATGTTGAATCTTTAAAGCAGTGGTGTTCTGTCAGATTAGCAAACCTGTGAGATCATCTGCTTTTAAAATTCAACATCAAAACAGTGTCACGGATATCAAAATACTATTTTTGACTATACAGTAAAACCTTGGTTTCAGAGTGTTTGTTTTGCAAATTTTGCCTTGATATACAAGCGATGTCTTGATATAAGAGTAGCGTAATGTCAATACTGAGTATAAAAAAAGAAGAGGAGCCTCTAAATGTAGCAATATGGTTACATTTAATGAAGGTACAACATTTAGCAACTTATTGTCACACTTAGTTGCCTCTCTTCTCTTTTTTACCCTTTAAAAAAAAAAATGCTTTGATATACAAGTGCTTTGGATTACAAGTAGGGTTGTAGGGTACCGACCCCAAATGCTCCGATGCTTCATCCGATACCTGACTGTCCCTGTATCCTCCTCCAGTTCCCCCATCCATGCTGCTCCCCCTCTCCATGCCCCCCCCCTCCGCTGCTGTCGTCCTCTGTTCTGCTCCCCCTCCCCATGCTTCCTGTCCGCCCTTCGTGCAGCTGTTGTCCTCCATTCTGCTCTCCCCCTCCACTGGGGAATCTGTGTCCTTAGTCTCTTTCTCTATCTCAAAGGGGAGATGTCGGAAGTCTGTTAAGACCTTTGATATCTCACCAAAGCCCCCCAACAGGGCTAATAAAAAAATAATATTGCAATAAATAATAAATGAATTAATTGTAAAAAATAATACAAATTAAAATAAACACACTGACATCATCCCCCCCCCAAGAAAGCATTGTAAAAAAATGTAAAATTTTAAAATTGTAAAATAAATAAATAAAAATACTGACACGTGACATAAAAAGTATTGGTAATCGGTATCGGCGAGTACTGGGGGGGGGGGGGGGGAACAAGTATCGGTACTTGTACTGGGTCTTAAAAAAGTGGTAAAAGTGGTATCAGGACAACCCTAATTACAAGCATATTTCTGGAACTAATTATTCTTGCAAACCAAGTGTTTACTGTATAAGCTGAGTTTGCCGGCTTCTGACTGTAGGCTTACTACAGGTGAGTGCGGGTGTACCAAAATGGCCATGACAGGCGATCAAATCTATATTAGCTATAGCCATAGCTATAGATACCAATGTTTGGCAGTCAAGGGGTTAAAATGAGCCCAAGGCTGCAATAGCAGCTGTGAACTTGTATGAAATGCGCTATGCTCTGAAGGACTTGTACACAAGACCTCCTGGGGTGGTATGACGTAAAATTCTGGAGTATTTCCCCACCTGAGCCACGGGGGTGGCATACAGCTGCCCATAGAGAGCTGGTCTCCCCTAAAGAAGGGGTACCCAACCCAAAAAAACATGAAACTCGAGACCACACTACCCCTTGTTCTCCGCTGAGTATTTGGTAACTTGCTCTGTACATAATATTATTTTATTATGCTCTATATACTACTTGTATGTCCTGTAATCCAGTGTTTGCTACAGGACTAATGTATTTGTATCTAGTACTTCATGTTAAAGTGTTTGTAAACCCTTATATACCCTTATATACTCACCGGCCACTTAATTAGGTACATCCTGCTACTACCGGTTGGACCTCTTTTGCCTTCAGAACTGCCTTACTTCTTCATGGCATAGATTCAGCAAGGTGTTGGAGACATTCCTCTGAGATTTTGGTCCCTAGTGACATGATAGCACAACGCAGTTGCTACAGATTTGTCGGCTGCATAGGCGTGCGCACAGGGTGTGCCGGATGTGCCCAGGCACATCCTTATTACCCCATGCGTATTAGTGTTATTGCTCTGTATAGCAGTAGGAACATGGGAAAGATCTCCCTCTTACTGGCTCTGCCATAAGAGAAGTGTTTATGCTCTTCTCTTTCACTTTCACGGCAGGGAGATCAATGTGCCAGGGTCATATATATGTAGACACATACACATGCATTAGTGTGCACACCCTAATGCAATAGCCTGCGCACACCTATGGTTGGCTGCACATCCATGATGGCCATTTCCCATTCCACCACATCCTAAAGGTGCTCTATTGGATGCGATCTGGTGACTGAGGAGGCCATTGGAGTACAGTGACATCATTGTCATGTTCAAGAAATCGGTGGTGAGAGGATTTGAGCTTTGTGACATGTTGCATTATCCTGTTGGTGGAGCCATCAGAAGATACCTTGGTTGTAACGAGTGGTTATTTGAGTTACTGTTGCCTTTCTATCATCTTGAAGCAGTCTGCCCAATCTCCTCTGACCTCAACAAGGGATTTTCCTCAACACAACTGCTGCTCACTGGATATTTCAATTTTTCTCTTTTTTCTCTGTAAACCCTAGTGATGGTTGTGCGTGAAAATCAGTTTTTGAAATACTCAGACCAGTTTGTCTGGGACCAAGAACCATGGCATGTTCAGCCTAGGTTTACTGATGTGGGTTTGATGGTTCAGCTGAACTCACACAAATTCAACCTGACATTTCAGTCTGACCCTTTTTTTTGTAGAAGAATAAATATCGGTCTAAACTGAGGAAAAAAATAGTAAAAAAGAAAAAAAATTGATATTTATTAAATAAAAAAGTAAACAATATTGTGCTTTTTTTTTCAAAATTGTCGCTCTTTTGTTTATAGCACAAAAATTAAAACCGCAGAGATGATCAAATACCACCAAAAGAAAACTCTATTTGTGGGGGAAAGATTTGATTGGATACAGTGTTGCATGACCGTGCAATTGTCATTCAAAGTGCAACAGCGCTGAAAACTAAAAATCTTTTTTTTTTTTTTTTTTTGCTGTCACAATGTAGAGTATACGATTTTCTATCATCTGTGCCCAGTCTTGTCACAAAGAGTTAACCCAGCTCTGAGCTATCCTCTTTTGTTGCACTATCCTGAGACAGGCATTAATTTTTAATTCCCACCCCCATTCCTTTTCTGAAGTCATGTGGTTACTTTTCTGAATTTTGACTGGATGTTAGTGATCATAGCAGAATTTAGTGTAACGAATTCATAGGAAAAAATGCATGTGGACAAGGGGAGTGTAGAGGAGGGCGGGGAGTCTACTGACATCAGGACTTCACCCACAGAGTTCCAGACAACAGACCCACCCACAGCATCTGCAGTTTTTCAGTTATTATAACAGACAGAGGGGAGACATTTGATGGGTAAGGATACTTGCAGGAGGCATCTATATCCGTATAGATCAGCGCTATGGCAGTAGTTCAGAAAGGATGAGAGTGGGTTTACATCAACTTTGAAGTAATTTTCCCCTTTCGTCTTCCAGGACAGCCCTGAGATATAGCTCCTCCCTCCGGGACAGGAAACACATCAAATGTAAATTATAAAAGGAAGTCCTCCAGGCCTTCTCCTCAGTTTTTGTGTTTCCTGCCGGACGGGAAGGAGCACATTCAGGAATGTGCCTCTTGAAGAGGTGTTTTTTACCTTAGGCTTTTCAGCCGGGGTAAGAGCGGTTGGCCTTACCTTTCCTGCAGCACGCCTCTGGCCCTAGGGGTAGAGAGTGTAGCTGGGACCACCGCTGCCGTTGCTCGGCGAGAGTCGGATCCCAGGTGGCGGCGGAGAGCTCCTGCCCCCAATCGCTGCATCCCTGACAGCGGAGAAGGCGAGAGACGCCAGGCAAGCCGCATAAGGTCCGTGGACTTCCGGGAATGGTGTGGAGGGGCGGAGCTTCTGCGTTCCAGCAAGGGGAAGTGATGAATTCCCGGCGGAAGTGCGTCATCGGGGGGCGCCCGGAAACGTTGTTCCGATTCCAAAAGGGCGCGGCGGTGGCGTTCAGGAAGCCGGAGCTGGTGCAGAGGTTCAGAGCGCTGAACAAAACACCCAGAACCATGGAGGCTGCAGCGGCACATCTCGATGCTGGTTCAACAGGCTCCGGTGCCTCTCAGGTAAGCTTGGTGAGAGCACATGGCTTACTCTGGGGGGCAGTGAGCTCAGTACCCCCCCTGGGTGGTGAACCTTGTTGGTGGTGGGTTAGGCACTTTTTAGGAGCCATGCACAGAGGTGAAGAGGGCTTAAGCTGGTTGTAATTGGGTTTATTTTTCCTCTGTTTTTTCTTAACAGGTCAAAACCCACCAGACCCCTAGAAAGAAATTTGCCGTGTGTGGAACAAAGTTAGCCCCCAGTTGGGATAAGCCTTTGTGCCCAGAGTGCGTTAGTAGCTTGGTGAAAGATGACTCTGTAGTTACTTGCCACAAAACGTTGTCATCTGTAAAGGATGAACTTGTTTCTACTTTTCAGTCTTTTAAGGGGCTGATGGATAGAATGCAAAGTCCAGCCCCTCCCTTACCCAGGGCTTCCAGCATACCCTCCTTAACTCAAGCACAGGAGGAGGAAGAAAGGGAAAGGACTCCCAGGTCTGTTGCTTCCTCACAGGCAGGTTCAGCCACAGAATCAGAGGGAGAAGAGGATTCCTCCAGGGGGGCGAGGTACAAATTATCCTTAGAGGATGTAGGGGACCTACTAAAGGCAATCTACGATACTCTAGATATTCGGGAAGAACAGGTTCAGCTCTCCAAGCACGACCTTATGTACCAGGGGTCTTGTGCAGGTAATCCCCGAACCTTTCTGGTTCACAAGTCTTTGATTGACGTGATTTTGCGGGAGTGGGAGCAGCCTGAGAAACGCCCATTCTTTTCAGGCAACCTTAAACGTAGGTTCCCATTCGAGACGGATGCATCTCAGCCCTGGAATAAGATCCCCAAGCTGGATGCTCCATTAGCCAGGGTCTCTAGAAAGACAGATCTGGCGTTTTATCCATTGGGTCTCTCAGGGATCCTAAATCATCAAAGAGGTGAGCTACTGTTAAAAAGAGCATGGGACGCCTCTTCCATTGGTCTAAAGCCTGCACTGGCAGCGTCTTGTGTGGCCAGAAATCTTGAGTGTTGGCTCAGACAGTTACAGGACCATATTGTTGCTGGCACTGCCAGACAGGAGCTGGTAAAATCTTTTCCGCTCTTATATAAAGCAGTGGGTTTCTTGGCGGATGCTTCAGAGGAATCTGTGAAGCTGGCGGCCAGAACAGCCGCTTTGGTAAATGCAGCCAGAAGGTCAGTTTGGTTGAAGACGTGGGCAGGTGATGCCGCTTCCAAACTAAAATTGTGTGGTTTGCCTTTTTCTGGAGACCATTTGTTTGGCTCGGGCCTCCAGGAGGCGTTAGAACGCACACAGGATAGAAAAAAGGCTTTCCCAGAGAAAAAGAAGAGGTCAGAGGGAAAACGCTTTTTTCGTGGGTTCAAACAGCAGAACCAGCAAAAAGAAAGCCGACCCAAGAAACATTGGGCTGGGCATAAGGGGTGGGGGAGAGGAGGAATCCTGTTTAATCCTCCTCAACCCACCCCTAAAACTCAGTGACGGTTGTGTCCCAGTGGGAGGAAGATTAGGGCAGTTCCTCCCACAATGGACCAAGGAGACTTCAAGTCCGTTCATTCTAGATCTAATAGAGAACGGATACAAGTTGGAGTTCGCATCAACACCCCCCTCCAATTTCATGATCACTCAGCTTCCCAGGGACAGAGTGAAGGCAGAGGCGCTGGGCCTGTCTCTAGGGGAGTTGGTAGACCAAAGGGTATTGATTCCGGTACCCCAGAGGGAGCAAGGGCAGGGAGTATACGCTCATGTTTTTATAGTCCGAAAACCATCAGGCAAGTTCAGGATGATCCTGAACCTCCGACCCTTAAACAAGTTCCTCAGGTACAAACGATTCAGGATGGAGTCCACCTTCACAGTAGCAAGGCTCCTTTTCCCAAAGTGTTACATGGCAACCCTGGATCTCAGGGATGCATACCTCCACATCCCTATCCATCCAGATTTTCAGAAGTTCCTCAGAGTAGCAGTGAGGGGGGACTCGGATATGCGACACTACCAGTTCCGAGCCCTTCCCTTCGGTCTGGCCTCCTCGCCGAGAATTTTCACGAAGGTGCTGGCGGAAGCCTTGGCCCCATTAAGAGACAGGGCGATAATGGTAATCCCTTATCTGGACGACCTCCTGTTTGTGGCAGGGTCAGCCCAGCAGTTGGAAAGAGACTTAAGGGAAGCCCATATGTTTCTATCCTCACTCGGGTGCATAGTCAATCGAGAGAAGTCCCAGTTGATCCCATCCCAGGAGGTTCTATACCTGGGGTACAGGGTGTCCTCAGTGGAAAGAAAAATCTATCTCCCTGAAGAAAAAATAGAAAGGGTAAGCCAGGCAGTTGCCCAGTTGCAATCTACCCAAAGAGCTTCGGTCAGGGAAGTAATGAGGGTTCTGGGAATGATGACGGCATGTTTTCCAGCTGTGCCTTGGGCGAGGTTCCGTCAACGTCCCTTGCAGGAGCTCATGCTTCGCTTCTGGAACGGCCTAAGTCAGGGCTTAGAGGAATTCCAATCTCCTCAAGGGTCAAGAGGGCCTTGTGGTGGTGGCGAGTTCACCAAAACCTAAGCAGGGGACTAGATTGGGTTATACCAGTAGAAGTAGTAGTCGCCGCCACAGACGCCAGTGCCTGGGGATGGGGAGCTCACCTGGAGGAAGCAGTGGCCCAGGGGCCATGGTCCCTAGAGGAAGCAGGCCGCTCCTCAAACCAAAGAGAACTTTTAGCAGTCCTCAGGACGATAGAGGTGTTCCGAGAGAGGATAATAGGTCGTCATCTGCAGGTACGCACAGACAACGCGTCCGTAGTGGCGTACCTAAACAAGCAGGGGGGGACAAGGAGCCCTGCCCTTCAGGACATATCCAACAGGATTCTTTCCTGGGCGGAGACGAACCTGGCCTCACTAACAGCGGTCCATTTAAAAGGGGTACAGAACACTCTGGCAGACTACCTGAGCCGCCAGCTGGTGAGACAGGACGAATGGGCGCTCAACGAGGAGGTCTTTGGGCTAATAGTGCAAAAATGGGGTCTCCCAGAGATAGATCTTTTTGCAACAGAAAGGAACAGGAAAGTAACCCAATTCTTTTCAATCCATCCTGGGGACCAGACCAGGAGGATAGATGCGTTCTCCAGTCCTTGGAGGTTCAACATCAGCTACGCATTTCCTCCAGTGAGGATGATTGCCGCAGTTCTCCAAAAATTTTGGTTAAAGGAGACGGATTTAATTTTGATAGCACCCTTTTGGCCGAAAAGGCCATGGTTTTCCACCTTGAAGGAACTGACCATTTTTCCACCGTTTCGGTTGCCCATCAGGGAGGATCTGATATCTCAGGGACCCATTCTTCACCCGCAGGTGGACAGATTGAACTTAACGGCATGGTATCTGAGGAACAATTATTAAAATCTCAAGGTTTCTCAGCAAAAGTAATTCAAACCCTGTTACAATGTAGAAAGCCTGTAACTAGGGCTATCTATAATAAGGTTTGGAGGAAGTTTTGTTCCTGGGTAGGAGAGAAAGCTCTTTCTTACCCAGGGATACCAGCAATTCTTGAATTTTTGCAAGCAGGGGTAGACCTGGGTCTTTCACCAAGCACCCTAAAAGTACAGGTGGCCGCTCTTAGCGTGTTTCTACAATGCTCCCTTCAGCAAAATCGTTTTATCAAGAATTTCTTTACAGCCCTGTCAAGGTCCACACCAGTGAGAGTGTCATCCTGTCCTTCCTGGGATCTTTCAGTAGTACTTAAGATCTTATCAGAAGGTCCGTTCATTTAGTGGCAGTAACCTCAGCTAGGCGGGTTAGTGACCTAGAGGCCCTCTCTATTAGAGAGCCGTTTTTGATGATAGAGTTGTGTTAAAAACAGACCCCAGTTTTCTCCCTAAGGTGGCGTCAAAGTTCCACAGGACACAGGATATTGTCCTACCTAGTTTTTGTTCCCCTTCGGGCCTTGAGTCTTCATCTCCCAATTTACTAGACGTCAGGAGATGTGTTTTGTTTTATTTGGATGCGACCAGAGAACTCAGAAAGTGGGATTCTCTTTTCGTAAATTTTTCAGGGGTTAGAAAGGGGCGTAAAGCTTCTAAAGCTTCCATAGCCAGATGGATCAGGATGGCTATTCAGAAGGCATATGAGTTAGAGTGTTTGCAGGTTCCGTTTGTGAAAGCGCACTCTACTAGGGCGGTCTCTAGTTCGTGGGCAGAGAGGGCAGGTTCCCTTACCAGAAGAGATTTGTAGAGCGGCGACTTGGTCCAGTTATACCACGTTCGCTAAGCACTATCGCCTGGATTTGATGTCGGAGAAGGATCAGGCATTTGGCCGAAGGGTCCTCCAGGCAGTAACCCCACCCTAACAAGTAAGTTTCTTGTTTATCATCCCAGGGCTGTCCTGGAAGACGAAAGGGGAAAACCGGAGTTAGGCTTACCGGTAACTCTTTTTCCAGGAGTCTTCCAGGACAGCCTGGTTTCCCACCCGGTGTTTTTCTAAGTAACTGGAGTTGGATGAATGTACGAACGGTGTCTTAGTAGGTTATGTTTTTCAGAGCCTTCAGGATTTCTTGTATGAACTGAGGAGAAGGCCTGGAGGACTTCCTTTTTTATAATTTACATTTGATGTGTTTCCTGTCCCGGAGGGAGGAGCTATATCTCAGGGCTGTCCTGGAAGACTCCTGGTAAGCCTAACTCCGTTTTTTTTCCAAAAAAATTGCATTTGAAAGACTGCTGCGCAAATACAGTGTGACATAAAATATTGCAACAATCACCATTTTAGCGTAGTTGAAACCGACGTCAAAATGACGTGAGCGTCATTTACGCAACTCCCTATTTGCGAACGAGTTAGTAAAACGACGTAAGCGACGGAAAAAGCCGACGCTGACCCGACGCCATACTTAACATGGCATCCGACGGTACTTCGTATGGTTACTCCACATAGAAGCTGGGGTAACCTTGCGCGAACAAAAACGACGTACGCGACGACGGGGCGGCGTAAAAGCGATCGAGAATCGGCGTACTACCTCATTTGCATATGCAAATGCGAAAACAACGTAAAGGCCACCTATTGGCTGGAGTTGTCATTATACCTACGATCCGCAAGTGTAGCGGTTTTACACTTGTCGGATGTAGAAGCGTATCTATGCAAAAGTGATGCTTAGCATCACGCGCATTGATACGAGACAAAAAAAACGGCGATACGACGGGGTATCTGAGAATCTGGCCCTTAGTGTTTAAGTCGTTGGACTTCTGTATGTAAATTAAAAAAAGTTTATTCCTTTGATGTGAAAGACAAATTGTTACAATGTTTATACTTAGGCTTCATTTCCATGGACGTTTTTACAGCCACTTGTTTAAGGCTTTTTTACAGCTTAACCACTTAACCCCCGGACCATATTGCTGCCCAATGACTAGAGCACTTTTTGTGATTCGGCACTGCGTCGCTTTAACTGACAATTGCGCGGTGGTGCGACGTGGCTCCCAAACAAAATTGGCGTCCTTTTTTTTTCCCCCCACAAATAGAGCTTTCTTTTGGTGGTATTTGATCATCTCTGCGGTTTTTTATTTTTTGCGCTATAAACAAAAATGGAGCGACAATTTTGAAAAAAATTCAATATTTTTTATTTTTTGCTGTAATAAATATCCCCCAAAAATATACCAAACTTTTTTTTCCTCAGTTTAGGCCGATAAGTATTCTTCCACATATTTTTCATTAAAAAAATTGCAATAAGCGTTTGATTGGTTTGCGCAAAAGTTATAGCGTTTACAAAATAGGGGGTCGTTTTATGGCATTTTTATTAATATTTTTTTTTTTTTTTTTACTAGTAATGGTGGCGATCAGCATTTTTTTTTCAGTACTGCGACATTATGGCGGGCACTTCGGACACTTTTGACACATTTTTGGGAACATTGGCATTTTTATAGCGATTAATGCTATAAAAATGCATTGTATTACTATAAAAATGCCATTGGTAGTGAAGGGGTTAACACTAGGGGGCAGGGAAGGGGTTAAGTATGTTCCTGGGTGTGTTTTAACTATATGGGGGGTGGACTAACTAGGGGAAATCACTGATCTTCTGTTCATACTTTGTATGAACAGAAGATCAGCGTTTCCCCCGCTCCCAGTCCTCGCTCTGGGCACGCGCGTGGGACTCGGGGACGCGCCCCCCTAGCGGCCACTTTAGAGAGGACGTATAGCTACGGGCTCTCGCCCAGCAGTGCCGACTTTCCGCAGTAAAATGACGGCGGGCGGTCGGCATTTAGTTAAAAACGTCTGTCCATGTTTATTTGTTGAAAAAAAAAAATCATTTAATTTTATTTTTTGGCGCGTTTTTGAGCGTTTTTTAATGTCTGGCGTTTTTTTACAGCTCTATATATCAACATGTTCTGTGAAAATTCTTTGCGTTTTTTTACTACTGCGTGACAAGCAAATAATTTTTTTTAATTCTTTTATAATGTCTTGAGTTAGAGTTCTTCACAATTCTAAAGAAAATATCCTTAGGCCCCATACACACGAGCAAATAGATTTGTTCAAATCGGTCGGACAGACCGATTTGAACAAATCTGTCTGCTGGTCGTTTTGGTTTGATCGCTGTACACACCATCAAACCAAAATCCCCGCCAGCAGACAGCGCGGTGACGTGGTGGTGATGTTTGCCCCCGCCACGTCACCGCACCAGGAAGTAAATTACTTCCGCGCATGCGTCAAATCCATTCGACGCATGTGCGAGAAGATATGTCTGCTGGTTAGCGTACTATCCAGCAGACATATCGGGCGGACGGATTCCCAGCCGACAGATTTTAAAGCATGCCTTAAAATCTGTCGGTTGGCCAAATCCGTCTGCTCGCCCGTACACACAATCGAATCTGTCTGCTGGGACGGTCGGGCCGACCGTTTCCAGCAGATAGATTTGATCGTGTGTACGCGGCCTTAGTCTGTATTGTGGTTTGAAAACTGTCACATGACATTTAAAAAAAGTATCTGTAATCGGTGTCGGCGAGTACATGAAAAAAAGTATCGGTACTTGTACTTTGTCCTAAAAGAGTGGTATCGGGACAACCCTACTTCCCACAAATAGAGCTTTATTTTGATGGTATTTGCTTGCCCCTGCGATTTTTTATTTTTTTAAATTTTTGCCAATATAAACGGAAAAAGACCGAAACATTTTGAGGAAAAAAAATGATATTTTCTCCTTTTTGTTATAAGAAAAATCGAATAAACTACATTTTTTTTTTTTTTTTTTACAAAAAGTTATCACTAAATGATATGTTGCTCATACATTCCATGGTTATATGTTGAATTGCACCCCAAAATACATTCTGCTGCTTCTCCTGAGTACGGGGATACCACATGTTTGGGACTTTTTGGGAGCCCCAAAAACCAAGCACCACCTTCAGCATTTCTAAGGGCGCAAATTTTTGATTTCACTCCCCACTACCTATCACAGTTTCGAAGGCCATAAAATGCCAAAATAGCACAAAACCCCCCCAAATGACATTTTGGAAAGTAGACACCCCAAGCTATTTGCTGAAAGGAATGTCGAGTCCATGGAATATTTAATATTTTGACACAAGTTGTGGGAATATGACAAACTGATTTTTTTTGGCACAAAGTTGTCGCTAAATGATATATGGTTATATGTGGAATTGCACCCCAAAATACACTACCTATCACTACCTATCACAGTTTTGAAGGCCATAACATGCCAAGATGGCACACAACCCCCCAAATGACCCCATTTTGGAAAGAAGACACCCCAAACTATTTGCTGAGAGGCATAGTGAGTATTGTACAGCTCTCATTTGTTTTTGAAAATGAAGAAATATATATATATATATATATATATATATATATATATATTATATATTTCTTTTGAAATTTTCAAAACTTTTTGACAAAAACACACTATATTGCCCAAATTATTGATGAAATGAAATAGATGATCTTAGGCCGAGTACATGGATACCAAACGTGGCATACTTTAAAATTGCGCACAAATGGGCAGTGGCGACAAATGACATACATTTTTAAAAGCCTTTACAGGTTATCACATTAGATTTACAGAGAAGGTCTACTGCTAAAATGACTGCCCTCGATCTGCCCTTTGTAGCGATACCTCGCATGCATGGTACAATTGCTGTTTACATATGACTCCAGACCGTTCGCCTTTGCGCAAGAGCAGGGGGGGGCAGGGATGCTTTTTATATATATATATATATATATATATATATATATATATATATATATATATATATATATAGCATCCCTGTCCCCCCCTGCTCTATTTATTAGCTTTTTTTTATTTCTAAACTGTTCCTTCCATTTTATTTATTTTTTACCATTTTTATTGTTATCTCAGGGAATGTAAATATCCTTTATGATAGCAATAGTTAGTGACAGGTACTCCTTTTAAAAAAAAAAAAAATAGGGTCTATTAGACCCTAGATCTTTCCTCTGCCCTCAAAGCATTGGACTACACCAAGATCGGTGTGATTAAATTTCTTTCCCAATTTCCCAATGGCGCTGTTTATATCCGGGGGGCATTCCCTCCCACTGAATGTAAAAGCAGTCTAGAGGCTAATTAGCCGCTAGGACTGCTTTTACATGAAAGCCGATCGCTGGCTGAAAAGAATGTTACTGAGATGATACAGCCTGTTGGCTGAAAGAAAAAAAGATTGATCGGTGGGCATACATGCACCATTTATATATGCCGAAGCATGGGGGCATCCTCCCGCAAAAAAAGTTATGCCACTGTGACAGTAGGCAGGTTAAATCCCCTGGTTGCGTCCAAATTGATAGGTATATTTCACATAACAAAACCTGGGGAATGCCCAGGAAAAAAACAGGCCTCCTTACCGTATATATATACTTTATGCCACTTTGTATTTCTAGGGGGAGTGCTGGGAGTCCTGCTGGGAGGACTTGCTCACCCCAGCTGTTTCAGATGGGCTCGTTGGGGTCTCTCAAAAAGCTCCCAGCATGAATAGAGTGTCACTCTAGTGTGGACTGTCTGTGCTTTGTGCTGTGTGCGGTGAGCTAAAGCCTGTGTGGCCATTTCTAAAACATTTAAATTCCAGGGAGTCAGGGACTGGGGCAGCACAAGGCTGTACCCAGTTGGTAGCTAGGGACACCAGCGTGTGTAGCAAGCAGGTCAAGTTGACCAGGATTTATTTTTTTGTATTTCTTTTGTTATCTGTCATAATTTTTAGTTGTGTATTTAAAATAAATCCGCACCTTCTTTTTTGCTTTCTCCTACCACGGTCTGCTGTGCCTACTATTTTTGTTTGTGTGCTGAACCTATCCAGAAGGTCGCTGATGAGCTAACCCCTCACACCGCGTACACACGGTCGGACTTTTCCACGGGAAAGCCTCCGTAGGAATGTCGACCGTATGTACGCGGCATTAGGATCAAAATCGCTCCTCCGCCCCTGCTGCCCCCATGCTTTGGCATATATGCTCTTTTTTTTTTTAACTGTGGTGGTGAAATCACCTCCTACAGAACTGGAGTCAGGGCTTTATATATCGTGGGAGCAAACGCTGTTGCTGTCAAGATAAGTCCGCGCAACAGCTGAATGGTGTACCCTAAAACTGTAAAGTAAATGACATACCTGAAAAGAAAGCATGAAAAAACATAGCAATAAAACTTTCTCTAGTCGTCTTCCAGGACAGCCTCTGAGACCTTGGGCTCCTCCCTCCGGGACAGGAAACACACGCCCCCATCACTTTAAAAGTACGCCTCCAGAGTTCCTCTCCAGTTATTTGTGTTTCCTGCCGGAAGGGAAGGAGCACGCACCAGGAACTAAGCTCAGGGCCGTACCTAAGGACTTTTTGGTCTGGGCAACCCCCTGTCCTACATGGGAAGGGAGGACAGCCATACCTGACGCTGCCGGTCGCTCATAGGAGCTGGACCTCTGGTGATAGGCAGACAACCCCCCGCATCGGTACCTGAGACAGCTGGAGAGGCATCAGCGGTGGTCGGCAGGCGGGAGACACAGGCTTGGCCACCAAGCGTGCGCTTCGGCGTACAGGCTGAGGGGCGGTCTGCGTTCCAAGGGCAGGAAGTGAGGCGAGACTTCCGGCGGAACAACGTCATTCGAGGGCGCCGAGGAGACTCGGTTCCGGTCTCCGGGAACGGCGTGGCGCAGGGAACAGACACCGGAGCGGGAGTTCAAAGCGCTCGGCGAGGCCGCAGCTGAACTGCAGTATGGAGGAAGCACAGGCTACAGACTCCAGCGCAACGGGCTCCGGCGCCTCCCAGGTAAGAGGGTGAGAGCAGGCCTGTTCTTACTCTGGGGGGTCGGGTACCATAGGGTATCCTTGTTTACTTTTCCCTCCCGGGGTGGGGAACCTTGGTGGAGGGCAGGGCACTTCCCTATAGGTCCTTCACAGTGGTGTTATGGATCTGGGTGGTGGACTAATGGCCTGCCTGGTCTCCTCTCTTGTTAGGTCAAATCCCAGGACAGACCTCCTGTACAAGCGCCCAAAAGGAAGTGTGCCGTATGCGGGGCAAAATTGGTTCCTAGCTGGAAGAAACCTGTATGCTCTGAGTGTGTCAGCAGCCTAACTAAAGATACCCAGATGCCCAGTGATCCCATGGCAGAGTGTCAGAAGCTGTTTTCCACAGTTAAAAGCGAACTGTCATCCACCTTCCAGTCCTTTAAAAGGATGATGGACAGGTTGCAGGGGCCCCCCTCTCTCCCCAGGGCAAGTAGTACACCGTCGCTATCCGAAACGGAGGCAGTACGGGAAGGGGAAGATAGGGGAAGTTTTCCGGGATCTGGGTCCCCCTCTCAGGCAGGCTCAGAGTCAGGGTCTGAGATGGAAGATTCCTCCAGGGGGGCTAGGTATAGACTGTCCTTGGAGGACGTGGGGGATTTGCTTAAGGCAATCTATGACACTTTGGAGATTCGAGAGGAAACAGTCCTACTCTCAAAGCACGACCAAATGTATCAGGGTAGTGCTCTGAAGTCCCGGGTATTCCCTGTACATAAGTCCCTGATCGACACGATCTTGCTGGAATGGGAGCAGCCGGAGAGGCGTACTTTTTTTTCCAGGTAGTCTCAAACTGAGATTTCCGTTCGAGACTGACGCGGAGTACCCATGGAATAAGGCTCCAAAGTTGGATGCACCCTTGGCCAGGCTGTCCAAAAAGACAGACTTGGCATTTGACGACATGGGGTCATTAAAGGACCCCATGGATAAAAGAAGTGATGTGCTGCTAAAAAGAGCGTGGGACAGGTCCGCGATAGGACTTAAGCCAGCTCTTGCAGCCAGGTGTGGCTTGAAACCTGGAATGTTGGCTTTCGCAGCTGCAGTCGCATATCTCAGCAGGAACATCTAGGCAACAAATTCTTAAATCTTTTCCCCTGTTTTTTAAAGCAGTGGGTTTCCTAGCAGATGCCTCAGCGGAGTCGGTGAGACTAGCGGCTAGATCTGCAGCACTGGTCAACGCAGCCAGACGAGCTGTATGGCTCAAGACATGGACGGGGGACTCAGCCTCAAAACTCAAGTTATGTGGGCTCCCCTTTTCTGGTGATCACCTGTTTGGGCCTGGCCTCCAGGAGGCGCTGGAGAGGTCCCAAGATAAAAAGAAATCCTTTCCTGAAAAAAGGAAGAAAACAGAAACTAGGCGTTTTTTTTCGGGGTTTCAGGCAACAAAACGAGAAGGAAGCCCGCCCCAAGAAGCACTGGTCGGGCCATAAAGGGCGCGGGAGAGGAGGCATTTTATTCAATCCTCCTCAACCCCCCCCCCCTCCCAAGTCCCAGTGACGCCTGGGTCCCTGTGGGAGGAAGGTTAGGGGGGTTCCTTCCACAGTGGGAAAGATCCACTCCAAGCCCGTTTGTACTGGACATAATAAAGAGCGGCTGGAGTTCAGCACCCCCCCTCCCCCTGTTTTTTTGGTTACCCAACTACCCAGAGACCGGGAAAAGGCGGAGGCTCTGGGGGTATTGTTAGGGGACCTGCTGGACCAGAAGGTCCTAGTACAGGTACCCAGGGAGGAAGAAGGCCGAGGGGTATACTCACACATGTTCGTTGTAAAGAAACCCTCAGGAAAATTCCGACTTATTATGAATCTCCGGCCACTGAACAGGTACATAAAGTACAAACGCTTCAGGATGGAGTCTATTTTTTCGATAACCAACTTCCTGTTCCCAGGTTGCTTTATGGCAACCATGGACCTCAGGGATGCCTATTTGCACATCCCGATACATCAGGAGTTCCAGAAATTCCTAAGGCTAGCAGTGAAGAGGGGCTCACAGACAATTCATTACCAGTTCAGGGCTCTCCCTTTCGGCCTGTCTTCCTCCCCCAGAGTATTTACCAAAGTTCTGGCGGAAGCACTAGCCCCACTAAGGGTCAAAGGGATACTGGTTATTCCTTACTTGGACGACCTGTTCATTTCCTCCTCCAAACATCTGTTGGAGAGGGACCTTCAGGAGGCCAGGAGTTTCCTGCAGTCCCTGGGGTGGCTAGTGAATCTAGAAAAACCCCAGTTATCCCCCTCACAGGAGGTATTGTACCTGGGATACAGAATCTCTTCGGAAGAAAAGAAGATTCTGCTTCCAGAGGAAAAAATCCAAAAAGTGCAACTAGCAGTAGCTCTGCTCCAGACCAACTTGTTGGTTCGGGTCAGAGATGTCATGAGGGTACTGGGACTAATGTCGGCCTGTTTCCCTGCAGTTCCTTGGGCAAGGCACCACTAGCGTCGACTACAAAACCTCATGCTAAGACACTGGGACGGCACGAGAGAGAACTTGGATCTCCCCATGCCCATACCTACCAGGGTCAAAAGGACTCTTTGGTGGTGGCGTTCTCACCCCAACTTAGGGAAGGGTCTGCCTTGGGGTACATCGTCACCCCTGGTGTTGACAACAGATGCCAGTGCATCAGGCTGGGGAGCCCACTTGGAGGAGAACTTGGCCCAGGGGTCTTGGTCCCAGACAGAAGCCCGCCGATCCTCCAATCAGAGAGAGCTCCTGGCAGTGCTAAAAGCCTTGGAAGCTTTCCAGTCACGGGTAGCAGGGCTCCACCTCCAAGTGAGATCGGACAATGCGACAACAGTCACATATATAAACAAGCAGGGGGGCACAAGGAGCCCCGCTCTTCAGGCCATATCAGACAGTCTGTTCGGTTGGGCCGAAAGAAACCTGGCCTCATTGTCCGCGGTCCACCTGAAGGGGGCCCAGAATACTCTAGCCGATTTCCTCAGCCGACAAACGGTAAACCAGGACGAGTGGTCCCTCAACGGGGAAGTGTTCAGGGAAATATCAGCACAGTGGGGACTGCCGGAGATGGACCTCTTTGCTTCGGGGAAAAACAGGAAGACAGCAAGGTTCTTTTCAATCCACCTTCAGGATCAAGCCGCGGGGATAGATGCTCTGGCCAATCCATGGCACTTCTCTCTGGCATATGCCTTCCCTCCGATCAGGCTGATACCCAAGGTTCTCCAGAAGTTCCTTTCGGAACCCACGGACCTCATTATAATCACGCCATTTTGGCCCAAGAGGCCGTGGTTTACCAGCCTGAGAAATCTGGCCCTTTACCCGCCTTGGTTTCTTCCGATCAGAGAGGACCTGATCTCCTTGGGTCCGGTCCTCCATCCACAAGTAGAAAGCTTGAAGCTTACAGCTTGGTATCTGAGGAACAAATGCTAAAAAAGCACGGATTCTCGGACAAGGTGATCAAAACATTAGTAGAATGTCGCAAGCCGGTAACTCGGGCGATTTACGCCAAGGTCTGGAAAAGATTCAGATCTTGGCTGGCAGATCGAGATCAGGAACAGGCTGACATACCAGCAGTGCTGGAATTTTTGCAAGCTGGGGTAGACCTGGGGTTATCCGTCAGCACCCTAAAGGTGCAAACGTCAGCATTAACCTTATTTCTGGAGACTCCGCTGCAGCAAAATCTGTTTGTCAGGAATTTTTTCAGGGCCCTTACTAGGTCAAAACCAGTCAAGGTAAAATCTTGTCCCCCCTGGGACTTGTCTCTAGTCCTTGGAGCTCTTGGCAAACCGCCATTTGAACCCCTGGAGAAATCTTCTCTAAAAAATATTGTTTTAAAGACAGTTTTGTTAATAGCGATCACTTCGGCCAGGAGGGTCAGTGATCTTCAGGCACTATCCATTCAGGAACCCTTTTTGTTTATTTTAGAGGATAGGGTCATCCTCAAAACGGATCCTAGTTTTCTTCCTAAAGTGCCTTCCTTATTTCATAGGACTCAGGACATTGTCCTGCCGACCTTCCAGTCCCCTACAGAAGGGGAATCTTTGAGTTCATTAGATGTTAAGAGGTCCCTTTTGATTTACTTAGAATCCACCAAAGAGTTCAGGTGTTCAGATTCTCTGTTTGTGAATTTTTCGGGTGCCCGCAAGGGCTGTAGGGCATCCAAATCATCCATTGCAAGATGGCTAAGAATGGCTATTAGCGAAGCTTATCATTCAGAGGGAAAACAGCCTCCCCTGGTTAAGGCGCACTCAACCCGTGCAGTGGCAACATCCTGGGCAGAGAGGGCCGGAGCCTCCCCGGAGGACATATGTAAAGCGGCAACTTGGTCTTCTTTCTCTACATTTGCAAGACACTATCGCTTGGAGCTGCTCTCTCAAAAAGAACAAACCTTCGGAAGGAAAGTTCTCCAAGCAGTAACCCCACCTTAAAAAAAAAAAAAAAAGGGGGTAAGTTTCTTGCTTATCTCAGAGGCTGTCCTGAAAGACGACTAGAGAAAAACCGGAGTTAGGCTTACCGGTAACTCTGTTTCTAGGAGTCTTCCAGGACAGCCGGAAATTTTTTTTGTTTTTTCCCACCCGGTATTGATATGGTTACGGGCATTGTGGAACTAACCTTGTGATCGTATATTATGTCTTTCAGAGTCTTCCGGCATTTCTTGGATAACTGGAGAGGAACTCTGAAGGCGTACTTTTAAAGTGATGGGGGTGTGTGTTTCCTGTCCCGGAGGGAGGAGCCCAAGGTCTCAGAGGCTGTCCTGGAAGACTCCTAGAAACAGAGTTACCGGTAAGCCTAACTCCGGTTTTTTCAGAATAGAATACAGTAAAAAAGAGCAGAACAATAGAGAGAGAGAGAGAACAATAAAACGACAACTATTTTATTTTATTTTTTTACTTTTTTTTTTTTAACACTTTCTTTTGTTACTGTAAGGCCTTGTACACACAATGTAATTTATCCGATGGAGACGGTCCGACGGACCGTTTCCATCGGATATGTCCGCCGGGCTGTTTGATCCAGTGGCTGTACACACCATCGGATCAAATTCCCCGCCGGTGGACAACGCGGTGGTGACGTTGACGCCGCCACGTCACCGCACCAGGAAGTAAAACACTTCCGCGCGCATGCGTCGGATCCATTCACAGGATACGACGCATTTGCGGGCAGATATGTCTGCAGGTTAGGCGTACTAACCAGCGGACATATGCAACGGGCAGCTCTTCGGCGGAAAAATTTCAAAGCATGCTTTGAAACTTTTTCGCCGGAGGAATCCATCCAAAACTGTCCGTTTGCCCCTACAGACGAGCGGATTTTTCGTCTGAAATGGTCCGTCGGACCATTTTCAGCGGATAAATTCCCTCGTGTGTACGAGGCCTTACTGTTCAACTTTTCGGTTCCAGGTTTGGGTCTCTCAAAATGCTATGACATCTTGGGAGACCCTGTGTAAGTGTGCCTAGCCTGTGAAATGTTTTACCCTACGCTAATACTTCACTAGTGTGTGGAAGCGTTCAAAACATTCCCCAATACAAAGACCAGGATCGTCGGGACAGCGGGACAAAAATAATGGACGTCACGCCTATATCCGCGCCTAGTACAGACACGACATCTTCTTTGGGGGGCTCGTTGGGTAGGGGGTACTCTCGAGGACATACGAAAAATGTCTCTCATGCAGTCGGCTTACTGCATTTGGTAGGGGATGGTGAGGTGCAGAACAGGAGTACAGGAGTTCTAAGATGATCTCATCCTGGAATTAAAGGAAGGATCCATTCCGTCCTGAAGCTTTGTATAAGACAAAAGCATTCAGTAAAGTCAATTGAAATATAGCGATACTTTTTTGTACCAGCGTCTCGCCTTACGGGCAATATGATACAGCGCCATCAACTGGTCATTGAGGTCCACCCCTCCCATATTTGGTTATATTCGTGGACACAGAGGGGTTTCTCCACAACACCAGTCGCTGTACGAATTTGTACGTGTCTGCGTGAAGGGTGGTAAGAACGAAAACATTCTTATCGTCCCGCCACTTCACAGCGAGCAAATTATTGCACCTGCAGCAGGCTCTCGTCCCCAGCCTAAGACGGGAATCTACAAGCCGCTGGGAAAAGCCCAGACGATTAGGTCACATGGTGCCACATGCTTCAATCTGTCTATCAAACAAGTGACTAAAAAGTGGCAAGCTGGTGTAATAATTGTCCACGTATAAGTGGTACCCCCTTTCCGAATAAGGGTGACACCAAGTCCCACACGATCTTGCCAGTGCTCCCATGTAATCTGGGCAACCCTCCGGCTCTACCTGACTATCTTTGCCCTCATAAAACCTAAAGCTCCATGTGTAGCCTGTTGCCCTGTCACAAAGCTTATAGAGCTTCACCCCGTATCTGGCATGCTTGCTGGGAAGGAACTGCTTGATAGACAAGCGGCCAGAAAATGTAATCAGTGACTCGTCAACGCAGACAACTTGCTGGGGATTAAACAAGGCTGCATAACGTTCGTTGAAATGGTTTATGTGGGGCCGAATTTTGTAGAGCCGGTCAAATTCAGGGTCTCCAAGTGGACGACAAAGTGCATTGTCACTGAAATTCAAGAACCGCAGGATCGCCTTGTATAGTTTCCTGGCCGTGGAAGCAGAGAATATGGGCATATGGTCGTGTGGACTTGTGGACCAATAAGTCTGCAACTTCAGAAATTGGTGTATGCCCATGTTAAGGGTAAGGCCCAGAAAGGTTTTACATTCGGAAACCGTAAGTGGTCTCCATTCTCTGGCAAGGACGGACTGGGGATTAGCGGCGATGTACCAGCATATTAATGACTCTGATCAACAGTAGATCTATAGAGATCTTGTGTGAAATACAGCGAATAAAAATCAAGTGACGTAAAATCAGCTGTATCCACCTGATAACTGGGTTGGCCAGTGAATGGGGGAAGTAAGGGTTCTGCAGAAGGACCCAAGGATTGGGGACCCAATCGGGATAGGCGAATTCTGCAGGAAGGGCACTATGGGCACAACGGGCCTGTCTTCTTCTTGGTGGCAGCGGGCACTACTTGTTGTTTGCTACCTCGCCAGCTTGAACTGCACTTAGGGGATTCGCCACGTCACCACGTGATACTGCAGTGCTGGATGAACGACCAGGTGTACTAGGCCGCTGGTTGCTTGCCAGTTTACCAGAAGGAATAGCGGCGCTAGTACTTCTCTGCTCCATACAAGGGTCCTGCGGTTCTTGCTGCTCAACAACATCAGAACGGGTCGGGTACGCCTGGCCTTAGCAGGGACCACAACTTTGTTGTCAGAGCTATCTGACATGGAGCCGCTGTCGTATACAGGATCATATTCTGAGACAGAATCTGACAGATGTGTGACCTCCTCTTCACTATCTGTCAGGCTTAGAAACAAGTAGGCCTCTTCACTAGTGTACATTCGCTTTGCCATTTTGGGCTCTAAATTTAGTCGTACACTAGTGATGATTCACAGGTAAAAAAAGCACCTGACTGTCAGCAAACGTAGAAAACGCTTAAAAAACCCAAAAAAAGCCTGTTAGCGATCGCAGGGATCAGGCCTGTCTCTGCGAACGCTGCAGTTGCAGTTATGTGTTTTGGAAATGACAGTGATCGATCGATACTGCACTTGGGTGGGTTGGGCTGGCCTGGCCGGTGGGGCAAAACGCAGGTTGTAGCGGGTATCTGGGTTGATTCAGCTAACAATGCGCTTTTTGGGTACCCTAAACTGCTGGGTACGCTAGTATAGATCTGATCAGATCAGGTATCGATCTGTTCAGACACTATACCACTAAGGGGGGTGGTATGCTTTGCGCGTGGGTGAAAGCGTTACTGGCACTAACCTAACGCTGCCCAGGGGCGATGCAGACCCTGACTGATGCTAAAATTCAATTCATATCCCCCGCCGGGCGATCAGGGGGTTAAACCTTTATTGGGTTATATACGGCGGGTGCCCTTGATGCTATAAACAGCAAACTAACCAGCGTCACTCGTAACACTTATACGGTGATCACTGGTGAAAGAGTTAACTCTAGGGGCAATCAGGGGTTAAAACCTTTATTTCGAAAATTTATGGGGGTACCTAACGCTATAAAAACCTGGCGGCGACCTCAAAAAAGAACTAGCTACCTAGCGGCACCAGCGACACTAATACAGCGATCAGAAAAAACGATCGCTTAGTGACACTGGCAATAGGGGGTGATCAAGGGGTTAAACCTTTATTATGGGGAGGGGTAGGGGGCTACCCTGGACCTAAAGGGGTCTAACACTAATGTCCCTAATGCTTTTTTCTGTCACAAATGACACTAAATGCAATGATCAGAAAATAAATGATCACTGCAATCAGTGACACTCTGACAGGGGGCTGGGGGGGTTGTGTGCCTATATGTACCTGTGTCAGTGTGGTGCTTGGTGCAACTCACTGTTAGATGTCTTCTCTCCTCTGTGTCGGATGAAAAGACCGCCACGAGGAGAGATGACATCACTTCCTCTGCCTGTGTTTACAGTTCACAGGCAGAGGAAGCAGGTGATTTGCTGGGAGCAACCGTGAGAGGCTGTCCCCCCTCATCCCGGATCGCTCCCACAGCAAACCGGACCGCCGCCAGTATCTGGGGGGGGGTCCCGATCGGACCTCCGACCCGGCGCCAAGGCAGGCACGTACAGGTACATTGATGTGCCTTTCCGTGCCATTCTGCCGTATATGTGCATGCGGCGGTCCTCAAGTGGTTAAAAAATAAAACTTGTATATATTATATATATATTCATTACACACAGAGTGATATATACTTCAAGCATTTTTTTCTTTTAATTTTGGATGATTATGGCTTACAGCTAGTGAAACACCCAAATTCCAGTATCTCAGAAAATTTGAATATTGTAAAAGTTCA